>CADDIJ020001131.1:0-24728 GCA_902809745.2 Tetradesmus lagerheimii | reverse complement strand
GGCCGCCTGCATGCTGCGCTGCAGCAGCTGGTGCGGCTGATGCAGAGCCGCTACAGCTGCAGCTTGCAGGAAGATGAGGCACGGCAGCAGCAGCAGCAACAGCAGCCGAGGCTGGCTGCAGCAGTGCTGGCTCGTGTTGGGGAGAAGCGAGTGCTGCAGGTGCTTGCCCAGGTATGTGCGGTTGGTGCGCAGCCTGTGATAGCAGCTATCGGTGTTGCCTTGCTGTTGGTTTGCATGTTTAAGTGACAACAAAGTGACATACCGTTGCTGCAGCATGCACAGATACAGCAAGTAACATGCGGTTGTAGCAGGGTGCAGTGACCCTGGCGTACGCAACTGCAAACTGCTGCGCTTGCACACTTGGCTGTTCAGCAGTGATGAATACTCCACTTAGCGGCTTGCTGTGTCTATCGCTGTGCTCTTTTGCTTGCTCGACTACACTGCACATGTTGCCAACACCTTCCTGTAAAACTCAGGTGTGACTGTTCATGCTGTGTATGCCTGCAGGCGCTGCAGCAGCCAACCGCAGAGCAGCAGCTGCTGCAGCAGGCAAGGGAAGCTCTGAGCAGCAGCCTGCAGCAGCTGACGCAAGAGGCTGCAGTAGCTGCTGCTGCACCCGCGCACGACTGCTGCGGTGTGGCTGGCTGCGAGCATGAGCACCACGAGCATGAGCATAGGGAGAAGCACAGCACAGAGCAGCAGCAGCAGGGTGCGGCAGAGGGGCCCGGTGCGAAGTGCAGCGCAGGCACGAAGCGCAAGCAGCAGCATGAGGATGGGCACGAAGCGAAGCAGCAGCAGCAGCAAGGGAGCAAGAGAGGCACGTCAGAAGCTTCCTGCAAGGCACAGAAGGCAGCAGACGGCAAGGCAGCAGCAGCGAGGTCCGGTGGAAACTCTGGTGGATTTGCATTCAACTTCCAGATGTGAGCAAAGAGCACAGCACTGGCGGGGTCGTCCCCGCGTGATGCAGTTAGATGCAGGTGTTAACAGGTGTGAAGAGGTGGCACGCTTTGTTGCATCGTGCACTCAGCACAAGTGCTTGCTATTCAGCATGGTGCGCCAGAGTTGACGGTGAACCATGGGTCTGTGTTGGAGGTGTGTCCATCATGACACATGATGTAACACTCCCTGAGGATGTTGGCACGCTTGCAGACGACCCACTTCCACTAGCAGAAATGGTCTCCAACTGCACTCAAACATGTGATAGGCTAAAGCACGTTCACAATGTGGACATGCCAGGCATACAGCATGGTTCATGGTTTAGGGTGACGCATCCGTTTGGGTGACACAAGCAGGCGCGTACTCTTGCAGGCTGAATTGCAGAGCTGCATTAAAAAAGTTCAAGCCTTGACATGTTGTTTGTTTGCGCTGCCGGCTGCATGTCGTTGTTCTGCTCAACCAAGGAGTCAAGTTGCTGCTCCCTCCAAAACCACTGCGATCTCTGCAGACCTCGCCACCGTCGCTAAACGCGCACCACGATACACGCCATTTTCATTACGGTTAAGTTGATCGGAGTATGCTTGCATCGCCCGTGCAAGATAACGACCAGTAGGCTTGCTGCTGTCGAGCAGCAGGCAGATGGTAGAATCTGCCACAGCAACCAACTAGCCATCCTGCAGGCATGCTATCAGCTGCTGTTCTGCAGCAGAGCTGCAACTACAGCACAGCACCAACTATCACCCCTGCTACGGCCGTGCTATGCCTGATCGGCTTGCTGGTGAGAAGCAGTTGCTGCACAGCTGGCTGCAGCTGCTGCTGCTGCTGTTGTGCTGTCACTGCACATCTAGCAAGGCTGCTGCTGCAAGTGCTTTCAGGCTGAATCTGTCAGCAATTGCGGCAAACATGTGTACACATGAGCACATGTGCTCAGTACACGTCACTGGTAGCATCAGCACTTCAACACACCGATCACCAGTGCAGCAGCAGCACTTTAAAATACTCCACAAACTTTTTTGCAGCTGCTCTGTGCAAAGGTAGGCTCAGTGTCCTGCAACCACGCCATCAGCAGCAAACACATCACTGAACTGCTGCCTCCAACACAAATTTAACTCTCTGCTCTGCCCGCTACACAGAAACAGACACAGTAGCAACTTCATGGTATTGCCTGCTGTTTGCAGGTCTGGGTCCCCTGGGCGGTCAACAGGTGGCGGTTTAGGCACATTCCTGGGCCCTGGGCTCCTCCTGTGCTGGGCAACCTGCTGGGCATTGCAAATTATGACCTGCACGGCTATCTGGAGCGCTGCAGGAAGCAGCATGGCAAGTTTTTCAAGGTGGGTCCAGCCAAAGGTCATTGTCAACTTCCTGAGGGCTTGCAGTTTCAGCTGGTGGGCAGTGTTACAGATAGCTACAGTGCTGCAGGAAGCAGCATGGCAAGCTGTTCAAGGAGGGGCCAGCCAGATTTAATTTGACGACTTCCTGAGCGCTTGCAGTTTCAGCTGGTGGGAAGTGGTACAGATAGCTACAGTGCTGCAGAAAGCACCATGGCAGCTGTGCTCAACATGCTTGGTGCAGCGGCCGACCTTTCGTATGTTTTGCTGTGAGTACCCGCCACCGCCATGTCACATATCATGCACTCGCACGTCCTTTGCTGCTTTCTTGCAGATCTACATCGGGTCAAACATGATTGTGTGCCTTGCCGAGCCAAGCTTGGCGCGCCGCACCTTCAGCAAGCTGTCCTGCAGGCACTCTGGGGTGCAGTTGGTGGCAGGGCAGCAGGACTGGGACTTCCTGGTTGATGGCCTGGTGGGGGCCAAGTGAGTGGTTTGGATGATGTTATTGTGTTATTTTTAGCAAGCTGTCCTGCAGGCACTCTGGAGTGCAGCTGGTGGCAGGGCAGCAGGACTGGGACTTCCTGGTTGATGGCCTGGTGGGGGCCAAGTGAGTCGTTTTGAATGATGTTACTGTGTTATTTCTAGCAAGCTGTCCTGCAGGCACTCTGGGGTGCAGCTGGTGGCAGGGCAGCAGGACTGGGACTTCCTGGTTGATGGCCTGGTGGGGCCAAGTGAGTCGTTTTGAATGATGTTACTGTGTCATTCTCAGCAAGCTGTCCTGCAGGCACTCTGGGGTGCAGCTGGTGGCAGGGCAGCAGGACTGGGACTTCCTGGTTGATGGCCTGGTGGGGGCCAAGTGAGTGGTTTTAAATGGCGTTGTTCTGTCACTTTGAGCAAAGTGTGCTGTAGGGTTCTAGCGCTCCTTCGGCTCAGCCGTGTTGAAGGACTATGCTGCACTATGTACCAGCCCTTGGTTGCACCCTTCTGCTTGTAACGACCAGTTTGGCTGCTTGCTGAGTCCTCTGCTGTCTGCATGCTGCAGTGGTGAGGCACACACTGCGCATCGCCTGGCAGGCTGCCTGCAGATTCGCCTCGATGGAGGGCAGTGCTGCCTAGCGCCTGTCTGCTTCATCTCCGACACCTTATATCTTGCCTTGCTGCTTTTGCAATCGTTGCATGCTGCAGTGGAGCTGCCTGGCGCACGCTGCGCAGTGCTTGGCAGCCCGCCTTCGGCTCTGCTGCCTTAGAAGGCTATGCTAGCGGCATGAACACAGCAGCAGAGGAGCTGGCGCAGCGCCTGCACAGCGCTGCTGCCTCAGGGGAGGAGGTTGAGCTCTTTGGGTGGGTGTGATTGCTGCATGGTGGCATTGGGACCGGCTCATGCAAATACATGCCGCATGGTGGCTGGCTTATGCGGTACATGCGTGTCTGCTGCATGGGGAGGAGGTCGAGCTCTTTGGGTGGGTGTGGTTGCTGCATGGTGGCTGGTGCGTGCAGATACATGCGTGTCTGCTGCACTAACAGTGTGGCTGCTGACAGCGGTTGGGACACGTTGTTATGCACAAACGGCAGTAGTAGCACTGTGACAGAAGGCCTGCTGTTATGATGCGGCACGGTGTGTGTTCGTGCCGTGTGGTGAACTTGTGACTGACTGTCATCTGAAGGATGCTGAGCTGGCTGTAATGCTGCGCTCCCTTGCTGCTGCTGCTGCCGCTGCTGCAGGGAGCTTGGTGCCATGACGATGGATGTAGTAGGGAACGCTGCCTATGGGTGAGTTGACTCCCACAGTGCATGCAGTCCCCTGTTTGCTGCCGCAGCTGATGAAACTTGCAGCACCTTGCAGGGATTCGACTGTGCTTGCAGACTTCCTGTTTTTATGCCTGCTTCATGCCATCAATACGAGCACTTGCAAGGGGTTGTAGTCATGCCTGCCAGGTGTCCAAACTTTGGCGGCATCAAACACGCTGACACCTGCTGTTTAAACCTCATCTGCTGCTGTTGCATCTGCAGAGTTGACCTGCATTCCTTGCAGCCAACTGAAAGCGGCGTGCAGCAGCATGGCAAGCAGCAGCAGCAGGAAGAGACCCTGCTCACAGCCATCAAGGCTGTGTTTGAGGGGGGAGGTGTCGCCAACAGCAGCAACTACCTGCCGCTGGTGCTGCTGTTCCCCCTGCTTGCACCGCTGGTGCAGTGGCTGGCATTCAGCTGGCCTGATGCAAAGCTAGCACGGCTGGCTAAGGTAACGACTCTCATCTGAATCTGGCAGCACCACTGATGCGACAAGCCTTCATCACTGGCCGCAACTGGCAGCACTGCGCTCTGTGGCTGGCAGCACCACTTTAGCGTCAAGCCCTCACAACTGGCTCACAACTGACTGCAACTGGCAGCACCACGATTGCCTTCTGCATGTTTGCAGCCCCACAGTTGCTAGACAGCTAGCAGCTGCGGGAGCATGTACAACACCACTTGTTGGCCTGTGCCAGACAATGCTGCTGCCACTTCCTTTGACCTTTTATCCCAACTCTGCTGCACCTTGGGCTCCCTTCCTCATGCTATTAATCTTTCTCTGAACCGCTGCAGGCACGGGCTAAGATCAGGCAGGTCAGTCTGCAGCTTGTGCACGGCTGGAGGGGCCAACAACAGCAGCAGCAGCACCAGCAGCAGCAGCAATGCAGCCACCCCGCAGGAATCGGCTGCATGTATCCGGCAGGCGATGCGAAAGGTCTAACAGCAGGGGCAGCAGCAGGTGCAAGCGGTGCACCAGGGACATTCCCTAGTTTGATGTTAAATGCGCGAGATAAGGAGACGGGGCAGCAGCTGACGGACGAACAGGTGGGCAGGCATGACAGCGTTGTGAATTGTGCAAAAACTTCTGGGAGGAGGATGCGGTTCAATAAATGGTGTCTCAATAGCACATGCCGCATGTGTGACACACAAGGTACCTGTGCTAGCAAGCGCCCATGGTGCACTGCTTACATATGTTTGTGTTGCCAATGCTGGCATGTCTGCGCTCCGTCAGCCGGCACCATGAGCCTCCGCCAGTTGTCAGTCATGCTGCGCTCTGTGTGTGTAATGCCCCATCAGCAACTGCTGCTGCTGCTGTCTACTTCGCTCACCGCACACTGCAGGTTGTCTCGCAGCTCAACACGTTCCTGGTGGCGGCGTTTGAGACAACAGCCAGTGCCATTGCGTGCTGCATCTACTTCATTGCGCAGCACCCGGAGGTGCAGGCAGCGCTGCTGCAGGAGGTAGTTGGCTTCGGCAGAAGCCGGCAAGTCACATACAGCGATCTCGACCAGGTGCGCTGGACCGCATCACAACGCGTGATCACGCTGTGGTTGGCAATACAGAATGAGAAGATGTTACTGTTGATGATCTGCCGCACTTGGAACACATCTGTGCTTGTTATTATCAGCCTTCGCCGGATGCCAGCCACTCTTTTTCAGTTTCACAATTGGCCGGCTGTGTGCGTCTGTCTGTATGTGCAGTTCCCCTACGCAGATGCCATACTGAAGGAGACGCTGCGGTTGATACCGCCAGGGGCCATTGCTGCCCGCTTCACTGAACAGGGCTACCAACTGACGCCTGAGGTAGGCAGCAGCAGTAAGCAGCTGTGCAGCCAGCAGCAGGTGCATGGCAGCTGTGAGCACAACCCCACGCTACGTGCTGCTTATGTGCGTAACACCTTTCCACCCAAGACAAGACCGCCGATTTTGGAGGACACAGCGACAGTTGCTGCTGCGGATCTCTCTGTGCATGTGTTGCTACGCTTATCTGCTGTTGTTCATGTGCATGTATTGCTAACATTGCTGTGCTGCCGCAAGGTGGCAACAGTATCTCTACATGTATGACCTGCTGTGCTGTCGCAGGTGTGGCTTCCGCCGCAGACGCCGCTTTTTGCGTGCATCCACGCGTACCAGCGCGACCCTGACTTCTGGCCCCTGGCTGAGGACTTCAGGCCCGACAGATGGCTGCAGGTGCTCGCGCCTGCGCAGCAGTATTAGCTGGCTCGCAGTTGTTGTTCGTTGCAAACGCGAGTGACGGCCGCACTGTATTACGCTGTGTCATGACATGGCAAGGTATCATGGTGCTATGCACACCATAATCCACCAAGCAGGGCGCTCACGCACACTGGCGCCATGTACTGTGTGTGCATGCGTCGGCTGAGCGCCGATGCCTGCAAAGTGTTCAGGCGTGTGCCGCCAAGTCAGCGTGCATGCTGCGACTGCGGAATTGGCAAGTGCATGTGAGTTTGCAGATGTTGGTGCACCTCCTAGACAGTGCAGATGCACTCATGCAGGTCACTGCAGCCGAAACAGTGGCAAGTCCTGTGAGGGGTGAAACATCAGCGTGCCGCTGCTGTGCCTGTTGCTTGCAAGAGCAGCAGCACTCTAGTAGAAAAGCAAGCAGAGATACCCTGTGCATGTTGCTTGCAGGACGGCACACCCGGAGCTGCAGAGGGTCTGCAGCCCAGCACGCCTGATGCGTACTCGCCCTTTGGCATTGGCGGGAGGTTGTGTGTGGGCATGCGCTTCGCAAATCAGGTGCGGCACAGCAGACTCTCCTGCAGGCAGGTGCGCAGATGTTCTGCACGGATGGATCAGCGTGCTTAGCTGGTGTGGCATGAGTTGCACGTGTGGCTACTTGCCTATGCTGGCAGAGCGCTGCAAGTTTGCTGCGCTGATGCTGTCAGCAATGCCCAGTCAAGAGGATTTGTGTTTCGCCTGTGTTTAGTACAGCAGCGCATCGCATGCCATTCTGTTCTTGACAGCTGCTGCATGCGCCTTGCAGGAGGTCGTGACTGCGCTTGTGCGGTTGTACCAGCGCTACACGTTTGAGCTGCAGCCTGGGCAGGTGCCGCTGCCGGTGAAGCAGACGTTTGCGCTCATACCAGCGCAGGGGCTGCGCGTGCGGGTGCACCAGAGGAGCTAGCAGCAGTGCCAGCAAGCAGAAGCGTGCCAGGCTGCTGGAGCAGCACTAGCATCAGTAGCCCTCTTGGATCTTTGGCTGGTCCGTTTTATGATTTCTTGCTGTATGCAACGGCAGCGCATGAAGCTGCTCTTCAGACAAAGTGCGTACAGCTTTTGTGCAACTCGAAGCTTCAGCTTGATGATCCACATCTGAAGATGGCAGAGGATGACACATAGGACAGCCCTAAACCAGCATTGGCCGCGTCACATTCTCAAGCTAACAGTGAAACGCGCGACGTACACTTGTTTGATTGCTGGCGTAGATGATGGGTGCTCGAGCGAGGCTGCACGCATGTCAAAGTGCAAACAAGGCGCCATCAAGTCCCGCCAAACGTAAAGCCTGACTGTCTTACGGGAAAATGCAGTACAGAAGAGTTCATGCTTGCAGTGCTTTAGTTCGCGTGGCTCTAGCCGTAGCAGGGCTTGCAGCTCTTCGATGTGGTGAGTGCTGTTCTGCCATGTCAGCAATTTGCTTGCTGTAGCACAGTTATGCCTTGCACTCGGCAGGTTCAAGTCCAAACGTATCACTAAACATATAGCTGCCTCCTGACGAGACGCTCAGCGCACTAGAACATGCACTGCCACCTGCTTCTGCAGGGCCCTTCGTAATTGCTGCAGCTGCTACTCCAGCATCAGGGTGGCTGACCCTTGGCAGTACAGCGGCAAGCAGCAAAACAGTTATAGCAGCATCACCACAGCCAGCAACTGTACCACTAGCAGCTTCACCAAAGCCAGCAGCTGTGATGACCTCTCCCAAGCTTAGCCCTAGCCCTACAGGTAAGCCCAGCAGCAACAGCAGCACTGCAGGCACAACTGCGGTGCCTGGTGCCATCAGCAAGCCATCAGCAGCAACAGCAGCTTTGACCGGCTTGCAAGCTGGTACCAGCCCCAAGCCAGCAAACACTGCTAGCAGTAGCACAGGAGGAGGAGGAGGTGGAGGAGGAGGAGGAGCAACAACAGCAGCTGGTGCTGCTGCGAAGCCCGTTCCTGCAAGCAGCACTGCTGCAGCTCCCACAGCGGCGCCTGCAGCTGCTGCAAGTCCACTAACAGGCCCCAAGCCAGTATCTGCAAGCCCAAAACCAGCCACTACGGCAGCAGCCGCCGCAGCAACCTCCCCAACTTTAACCACGCAGCAACCTCCCCAACTGCAACCACGCAGCAACCTCCCCAACTGCAACCACGCAGCAACCTGCCCAACTGTAACCACGCAGCAACCTCCCCAACTGCAACCACGCAGCAACCTCCCCAACTGCAACCACGCAGCAACCTCCCCAACTGCAACCACGCAGCAGGCAGCAGCTGCAGCATTCAAAGCGCCAGCAGTTGTCCCCTCAGCTGAAGTGCCAGCACCAAGCTTGACCAGCATACCAATGCGCAATGTGCCAGCAGCAGCAAGTGCAGCACCAGCATCTCCCAAGCCAGCTGCGATAACTGCAGGATCGCCTTCGCCAAAGCTGACTGCAGCAGCGGCAGCAGCAGTGCAGGGCCCACCAAAGCCAGTGACAGCAACGTCGCCTACACCAGTAGCAGCAGCATCACCCAAGCCAGCACTGGCATCGCCCAAGCCATCTGCAGCGGTGCAGCCCCCTGTGCAGGCAACCCCAAAGCCAAGCGTGAGCCCAGCAACCACACAGCAGTCTGCTGGAACAGCATTGCCGCCCAAGCCAGCGACAGCGGTGTCACCCATACCAGTAGCAGCAGCATCACCAAAGCCAGCTGCATTGGCATCACCCAAGCCAGCGGCAGCGCCCGCGCTGCAGCCAATCGTACAAGCATCTGCCAAGCCAGCTGCAAGCCCAGCTGTGACACAGCAGTAAGCTGCGATACTACCTTCTCCTAAACCTGCAGCAACGGCATCATCTAAGCCAGCTGTACCGTCATCAACCAAGCCAGCAGCAGCAGTCGCAGCACCCCCCAAGCCGGCAACAACAGCATCGCCCAAGCCTGCTGTGATCGCGACCATGCGAGCATCACCCACACCAACTGCGACAAGCGGTGGCTCACCCTCTCCACAGCCTGCTGCTGTATTGGTGTCACCTGGACCAGCTGGTGCTGCTGCAGCAACTGCCACAGCAACAGCGGCAGTCAAAGCAGCAGAAGCAGCAGCAGCACAGGCGGCAGCTGACGCTGCAGCAGCAGCCAGCATCTGGGGCGCCGCAGGCGTAACGTCCACCGCCCCAACACCAGCATCATCAACAGCTGCAGGACCAGCAGCAAGCGCTCAGAGTGCTGCAAGCGGTGTGCCGTTTGCGTTATCCAGAGTAGTGGATGCATTACTAGACAACGCGGACCTGATTGAGCTGCCGCCAGCGATTGAGAAGCAGCTAATAGCCGTGCCATCTGCAGTTTCCAACTCAATGCATGGCAGTGGGTCCATGCCAGAGGCAATGCAGAAGTTGCTGACAAACTTTCTGGGGCCTCTTGTGGATGGGTCAAAGCCGGTTGTTATACCAACAGGCAATGTGGGGCTGGTGGTTCCTGTTGCGCTGCAGAAGCTCATCAAAGGGGCGGTCAACAAGACAGGCACAGCAGCGACGGCCAGCAAGAGCGTGATGTGATGATTAATTGTTCAGTATACGATGCAGCAATGCGTCACTAGTGCGTGTTGCGTCAGAGCAAGGTGTTTGAGGGTCAGTTTACCTGCTAATTGTGCAGCCGACAAGTTGTTCCTGATGGTCAGGCTGGTTGCTGTTGTCCTGCAAGCCTGGCAGCCAGATTACTCCGGCACTAGTGAGTTTTAAGTCTAATAGCCAGAGTGTTTCTGTTTCATACGCAAAAGCAGTGCTAGTTGTGATGTATGGCTGGGTTATGCTGTTGTGTAATCTGTACAATGCCTTTGCACTGGCACTGCAATCTGCCATTGAATGGATGACCACAGCTGCTCAGCCTGACTTCTAGCCCAGTGACTGGGCTAGTCATCCATTCGCGTCTATATGCATGGGGAAGAAGAAATGCATGTCGGCAATCACATAACATTTTAGTTTGCAAATGAAGCCAGAACATCTAAATAAGCCTGACATGAGCTGCAGACGTGCCATAGAAGTTCAACAGTCAAATTGACATTGAATGTCAGGCATGGCTGCACTAGCAGCGTTGTCACAGCAGACTCACCAGTGAACGTTCCGCTGCAGCAGCAGTCGCGATCAGTGGGCTGGTTCTGTTATTCAGACGTGGGACAGGCAAGACACTGAGGAGACATTGCCACAGTTCATCTCACTCACGACAGACCTGCAATCAAGTACAGCCCTCATGGCTTCATTGTTCGTCACTGTTTCATAATCAGCTTTAGACGTGTTTAGATGATGAGTTCATCTACGAACATGCTGCAGCTGCTGCAGAGCACCAGCCCGCTCACCTCTCACGGTGCTGCTGCTGCCGCTGGTGTGCTGAGGCGCCTGGCCCCAACAGAACTAACTGGATTTTTAGGCTACCAGATCAGGGGTTTTGCAGCAGACGTAGCATCGGTCAGCGATCCTCAGGTGGGTGCTGCACGAGTGCGTGCTGCGGGGTCACCGCATCCTGGAAGGTCACTATAGCAGCTGAACGTAGAGCACAATTGGTAACGCTATGGATTGGCATGATGGACGCATCTGATCGAGACGCATGCTGCCTGATAACGACATGCATGCTGCTACTGCACTGCTGTGGCTGCCACACCTGCTGTTGCCCTCATATATCTCTGCCCTGCTCATGCAACTGCAGGCAGAAGCAGGCAGCAGTACTGATGCAGCAAACGCATCATCTGGGTCGGCAGCAGCAGCAGCTGGCACTTCCAGCTCCCAGCCTGCTGATGATGATGGAGCAGCTGGTACTGTCAGCCCTCGACAGAAACGGAGACAGCACTGGGCACAGGTGAAACCAGATATCGACAGCAAAGAGGCTACTTTGAAGCAGGCTGGGCTGTGGCTGCCATCAGAGGTGTACAAGTCTCTGTCGCACCAGGAGCAGCAGCGGATAACACAGCTGCAGATCCAGTACAGACGGCAGCTACGGCTGCACCAGCCGCTACGTTCGCTGCACATGTCAGCTGTAGCGCTGAACCCTCATCAGCTGCAGGTCATGGTGGCACTTGCTACTGATGCTGCTGCTGCTGGCGATGACAGCAGCAGTAGCAGCAGCAGCAGCCAGGAAGCAGACGCCGGAACGGCAGCATCAAGTAGCAGCAGCAGCAGTTCCATGCGGCTACGGAGACAGCGACGAATGCAGCACCAGCTGCAGCAGCAGCAGCAGCTAGAGGCAGCAGATGCACAAAGCAAAGTCAACCCCCTAGGGTACCAGTTCATAACGCAGCCGCAGCTCGACAAGCGGTCGTGGTTGCAGGATTCTTCTGAGCAGCCGTTGGTCATCAACTTGAACAGCCAACTGCGCAATGCATACGCAAAGGAGGAATTTGCTCAGGTTGTGAGTCTCTTTGACCAGTTTCTGGCGAAGGGCATCGCAGCAGCAGAGGCAGCAGCTGCAGCAGCTAGCGAGCAGCAGCAGCAGCGGCAGCAAGACGACCAGCAGCAGCAAGACGACCAGCAGCAGCAGCAGCAGCACCATGAAGATGGGCAGCAACCGCAGCAGCAGCAGCAGCAGCAGCAACGGCAGCAGCGGCTAGTGTTGCCGCTGCAGTACCGGCCGGACCAGGACACGCTGACCATGTACTGCCGGGCACTGATGATGTGAGTGACAGCAACAGACGGAAAGACACAGCAGATGCAGCGATACATCAAGGCATTGTCCGTTCTTCGTGTTGTGTATGATTACTTGGTGCAGCAGTATGCAGCCTATTATCCGCAGCAGCAGCGCATCCGTGCAGAGTGCACCGCGAACTGATGCAGTTTGTAGCATGTTTGGTCTCCTGCCTGGCTTACTAGATGTGGCCTTGTCATTGAATCGTTGAGGCATTTGCCTCAACCTCTGCTCCTGCTGCTGCTGCTATTGCTGGTCGTTGTTATGCACTGCAGGCTGGCAGACTTTGAGGAGCGGCAGTCGCGCGGCGCTGCCTGGTCAGACAGGTACCGCTCAACAACAGACAGGTAGGCACACAACATGAAAACAGGAGGGTGGTAGCAGTCACACGTCACATCATCAGATGATCTGCAACTGCTCAGTTGAGCAGGAGTTGGCCTTGTGGGATGGGGAGCTGGGGTGACGTTTTTGAGCAATACATTTGAGTGTGGCAGCGCAAGCATGCATGCAGCATGTTGCTTATAAAGATAGCGTGTTGCTGGCCTGCTCACTACATGATCAGAGGGTTTCGCCATGCACACGACCTTGCACTCCTATCTGCGTACGGCTGGATGCATGGGCACTTTGGATGACACGTGACACTTCACGATGCTGTGATACGTCTCTGCATGCAGGTACCAGCCCCAGCAGCAGCAGCAGCCGTGGTGCACAGTGAAGCGTGCAGAGCAGGCAGTAGCGCTGTGGGGCAGCCCCAAAGTGCACAACCTGGGCTTCCCTGCTTACCTGGCGCTGCTGTCAGCATACCGCCTGGCCGGCCACAATGACAAGGTGCGGTAGCTGCACACCTGGCAGTGAAATGTTCCGTTTGTAGTAACATCTTTTGTGCAGGGTTCTGGGGGGGGTATGTTTTTGTGCAGAAGCTATTGGCAGCGTATGTTCAAACAGCTGTTGGATTGCAGCACGGCCACTGCAGAAGAAATGATTGCAAGCTGTGGAAGGGCTTGGGAGACTTAGTGTTACACAGTCGTCACACAATGCTAAGGACACGTTCAGAGTTACTTTTGCTGCTGTTCTGTTATGCGATGTGCTGCAGGCAGTAGAGGCGTACCAGGCACTGCGTGCCGGCAACACAGCAGAGTCGGTGAACAAGCATTACCGGCTGCACGTGACTGCCTGCTCAGCAGCAGTTCGCGCAAAGAACTACGAGGCAGCAGACGAGTGAGTGATCGTGTTGGTCGCTGTCGTGCAGCGCATGTGCAGCTGCAGCTGACAGCATTGTGCAAGTCGTGACTGTTTAATGCATGGGTTTTGAGGTGATGTGCCGTGACGGGGCCGCAACCGTCAGTAGGCAGCACGTGCGAGTTTCTGCGTTGGCTGTAGCCACATATGCCCGGGCACTGCCACTTCTTGGCTTGTTGATTTGTTTCAATCATGTTGACATCTACGCCAGTAGTACGCAGAACTGCACAGACTGATAGTAACTCTGGTGCATTGTAAGCATTATAGCGCCTGCACGTGTGGTGCTTTCCTGTGTGCTCGCTTGCGGGCTTGCCAACAGCACATGTGGTGACACACCTCAAACAGTCCAATCTCTGCACCACCAGTGGCTGTAGCCAGTCGCACGACTCAGTTGCCTAATACTTGTCAAATCGCTTGCAGGCTTGCGCGCATGTTCAGCACACGCCAGGTGGCCTTCAGGGAGGGTGACTACCGTGCGCGCATTGTCAACATCTACCGGTCACTGGTGCGCGGCGCTGCTGCAAAGGACAGGTGGGAGGACTCCATCTACTGGCTGCAGGAGCTCATCAACAACCAGGTGTGTGTAACATGTAACATGTTATTTGTTAGATTTGCTTGTTACATCATATGGATGACGTTTTCAGATGTTGGGCGTAGGAGCTGGACAGCGGTTGTATGTGAGGCTGGTGCTTGCTGGTATTGTTCTTTATGTGCACTGTGTAGTGCTAGCATGATTCGTCACAGCCATCTTGTGGCACATGCTGCTGAGTTGCTGACACATTATTTGCTGCTTTTTCTGCTGCTGCTGCTGCTGCAGTCTAGCGGCACATGCTGCTGACTCAGCTGCCTTCCTGCATGGCGTTGCTGACATTTTGTTTGCTGCTTTTCCTGCTGCTGCTGCTGCAGTCTATGGTGCCCGTGCCTCCCGAGGCGTTCCTGTCTGTGATGATGCCTGCTGCTGCTGCTGGGCGCATGGACGTGGTGCGCACCATGTGGGAGGCGGTGGACCAGCACCTGAAGCTGCAGGTGAGGCGTGTGACATTGACTGGTGATGGCTGAGCGAGTTGATATGTTGTGATATTGTGAGTGCTGACCAAATGGGACACTTGGTCAGGTCGGGATGTGCGCACCATGTGGGAGGCAGTGGACCAGCACCTCAAGCTGCAGGTGAGAGCCACAGAGGGGCAATCTGGCATGTCATTAGTAACAGAGCTGTGCATCAGGTATGCTTTTAGGTGAATGGTACTACTTCAATAGGCCATCCTGAGCACGTGGTCGAGCAGGTCAGGCGCCTCGCTTTTTTGAGTTGTTGCTGCTGCTGGGCGCATGGATGTGGTGCGCACCATGTGGGAGGCAGTGGACCAGCACCTGGCCCTGCAGGTGAGGGGCGTGACGTCATGAATGGATGATTGAGCTACTTGTACGCGTGTTGTGTTCTTGCGTACCCGTATGTGTGATGTTGAGGAAGACGTCATGCGCCTCCACACCTCCTACCATTGTGTGACATCATAATGACTGGTGACGGCTGAGGGCGGTGTGATTGTATGTGTTGACGAGTTGACGATGGTTGTGTTGGTCAGGTAAGAAAGGGTTGGTCAGCTTTACATGTGTGCGCTACCCGTGGTGACGCATTCTGCCCGAATCATCACTTCACTGCTGTTGCGCTGCTGTGGTACTAGCGCTGCTACATACAAACTTGCTCGCTTGTCTGTTTTGCTGCTGCTGCTGCAGGGTGCCAAGCCGCTGGTGTACCACGCAGACGATCTCATCCTCATCATAAAAGCAGCAGGCGCAGCAGGCGACACAGCGCTCATCGCTGACGCATGGGCCCGCCTGCAGAAAGACGTACGGCAGAACCCAACGACTTCATATCCAAGCAGCGGATACCAGTCAACGGGTCAGTCACACTCACACGTTGACCAGAAACCTGGCCAGCCGAGTCCTGCAGCGTTCAAAGCAGTGGTCAAAGCGTACGTTGACGGCAAGGACTTTGGGAAGGCGCTGCAGCTGGTGGCAGATTTGGAGAAGGTGTATGGCGGCACGCGCGCTGCGTCGGTGTATGGTGGGCTGTCTTTTCTGCCGATTGAGGAGCTGAGGAAAGAGGAGGACATCGCTGCTGTGTTCACGCAGCTGAAGGCGCGCAAGGTACGTGTGGAGGTGCTGGAGTTTGTTCCTAGGATTGTGGTTTGAAGGCCTGTTGGCAGCCATACTGTCAGCGGCTGTATGATAATCAGCTGTGGCTTCTGCTTGAAATGATAGTGTATTTGTTTCCGCGCTTCTGGGTTGCGTGGTGATGCTAGCTCTTTGTGTGCATCCTGAGAGCACACCGCTCACAAACAGCCAGCATCACGACACCTGTCAGCATTGCCAGCATTGCCAGTCAATCCTGTGTGTCTGATTGTGATGGCTGCTTTCTTGCAAAACGCTGGTCACCCGTCAGCACCGCCAAAGTGCTTGTCAAGCTCTGTTGGCTCAAACCGTAGTGATAGGTGTGTCTTTTGCGTGCCTGCTGCTGGCTGCCTGCTTGCAGGACACTGGCCAGCCTGTCAGCACCGCCATGATGCTTTATTCAATGCATCAGCCCAATCTGCTCTGACATGTGTGTGTATGCTGCGTGCCTGATGCTCGACTGCTTGCTTGCAGAACAGCGGCCAGCCTGTCAGCACCGCCATGATGCATTGGCCCAATCTGCACTGACGTGTGTGTCTGCTGCTTGTCTGCTGCGTGCTTGCTGCTGGCTGCTTGCTTGCAGGACGCCGGCCAGCCTGTCAGCACCGCCATGATGAACATTGTGTGCCGTGCCATCGGCCGCCTTGGCAACACAGAGGTCACCGGCAAGGTGTTCGAGTCGTACGGCGCTTGGGGCCTGCAGCCGGACGCTGACAGTTATAACACTGTCATGGAGTCCTGCGAGCAGGCCAAGAAGGTAGCAGCGGTTGAGGGTTTGATCAGCTACATGAGCAGCAAAGGAGTGGAGCCCAACCGCCACAGCTGGAACCTGCTGCTGTCGACAGCAGCGGCAGCGCAGGATGCGAACGCCGTTGCGAGCGCAGTTGAACGCATGCTGGCGTCTGGGGTGCCGCTGCATAAGATCAACGCCAGCAAGGCACTGAGAGTTGCACACGAGGCGCGTAGTGAGAGCTTGCTGCGGCTGTTGCGGAGGGCGAATGAGGAGCAGGGGCTAGGGTTCATGCCGCGGGTGTTCGACGGGTGGTGGCGGCGCAGCAGCAGCAGCAGTGGCGGCAATGGTCATGGCAGTGCGCGGGCAGACTCCTGGCAGCAGGGCATGCCGCTGCAGCAGCAGGGGCAGCAGGGCCGTGGTGAGCAGATTGGCAAGATGCTGGAGCAGCAGGGTGGCAGCGACAGTGAGGAGCGAAAGTCGATGCGTGCTGGGCTGGCAGCTGCATTGGGAGCCGCTATGAACCAGTAACCGAATTTCTGCAAATTGCAGTAGCACCTGTTTGATGCTGTTCAGCATATCAGTAGTGTGCTCAGCAGGGCATGGCCTGGCACTCAATGTCAGCGGCCGGCTGGCTGGCCGATCCATGGGTGCAGCATGACAGCAGTGATGCTGCACATGTCACATGCACCACTGATTGTATCTGGGTTTGAAGCAAACCGTTGCTTGTTGGTTACACGTTGTTGATACACGTGTGTTGTGGGTGCTGTGATGCATGGATGCCCACTGGTGGGCTGGCTGGTGGCCCAGTAGTGGTAGCTGGGTCACCCTGCTTGCAGGTGCAGCGTCAGCAACAACAGCAGACGCACCATTGCCTCAATACTCATGTAAATAACACTAATTAATCATTCTAAATCCTATTCAAGGCCAGTTCGAGCGTGGAAGCTTACGTTGCAATGGAAACGCACGAGTCAACGGGCCATCGTAACATCTTGACTACGGCACATAGGTAGCCGTTGATCGCAACTGTCGCATTATAAATGCGGTCCAAGTCTTTTACCTGCGGTTCCTATGCAATGCAGACCTGCATGTGATGACCAACATGCCGGCACCCATGAATATCTGGCACAGCAAGGATGTGTTCCACGAGCTGCAGCATCAATTGAGCGAAGAAGACATAGCTCATCTTAGATCTTCCTCGGCTGACTGCAAAGGCTGCGTAGACTCTGTGCTCCAGCGACTGGCCCCTGTGCACCTGGACAGCCGGTTGCTCGATGTCGGGTGCGTTTGTACTAGCAGCATTGGATCATAAACTTGATTTCAACAAATCGATTCTTGTAAGACATCGCTGGAGCAGACGGCAGTACATGTACTGCAAACATACACTGCCCGTCCTGACGCTGCCGTTGATAAACGGCAATGCTGCAGATCCCTGCCCGGCCTCATGTCACTGCACATCAGCCACCTGCAGCACTTGCAGCCTAGCCAGCTGCCACGCCTGGGCAACCTGACGCAGCTGACACAGCTGCACATTGGGGGCCAAGCATGCGGGCAGCTGCGCAGCCATCAGCTGTCTTGGGTGGGAAAGCTCACCAACCTGAAGCATTTGAGCGTGTCTAAGTGCACCAAGGTAAGCAGTGCCGAGCATAGGGGCAATTGGTCCTGCAACCTTGGTTAGGTACTGGACCAGCTAGCAGTACTGCTTAGGGTGTGCTGTGCTGCTGCTGAGTGATGAAGCACTACCATTACTGCTTTCAGTGATATTCTGTCTCCTTGCTTGCAGGTCCGCTTGAGTGTGCTTGCCTGCTGGCACAGCTTACGCCGCTTGGAGCGCCTCACCCTCATAGGGCTATCCTTTACAGCAGCAGATCCGCACCACCTAACCGCTTTCCTGCAAGCAGGCCCAAGCAGCAGCTTGACCTCACTAGTGCTTGGGGACCAGCAGGGCTTGAACTTTCTGAGTGACAAGGCGCTGGAGGGTTTAGGGCAGCTGCTGGGCCCTGCGGGAAAGCTGCGGCTGCTGGATCTGTCTGGGTGCATTGAGCTGACAGATGCAGGTGAGGCTCCTGCAAGCAAACGCTGCCATATGTTGCAAGTTTTGTGTCTATTTAGCATGGGAAGGCAGCACAGCCACGGCAGCAACAGAGCAACGGCAGTATGAGTATGCTGCAAGCATGTCCACGGCCACAATCACAAGCCGCAGCATGCCGACATGCTGCTGCTTCGCTCCTTTGTGCTGTCTGCTTGCCATCCTTGCTACCACCACCACGCCAGGTGTGCGACACCTGGCAGGCATCAGCAGCTTGCACAGCCTGCAGCTGCCCAATGCCATGAAGATAGGCGCATGGTCCATGCATGAACTCGCAAAGTTCACAGCCCTACGCAACCTCAACCTACGAGGCTGCAGCCAGCTGCAGGATGCGCACATGCTGCAGCTGCTGCAGCGCCTGACCCTCCTGCAAACCCTAAGCCTCCAGTCATGCAGCGGTTTGACCGGCAGCTTCCTGCCAGATGTGTGCAGCCGGCTGGTCAACCTTCAAGCCCTAAACCTCGCATACTGCCCTGGGCTGTACCCTGGCCAGCTGTCATGTCTGTCAGCGCTGCCGGCGCTGCAGCAGCTGGATGTAACAGGGGGGTCAGCAGTATCGGGGGTGGAGGCGCTGCTGCTACTGGGCAAGCTGCAGCACTTGACGCAGCTGCATGGAGGGCACTGGCGATGTAAGGGGTCGGTTGCTAGCTTAGCATCGTTCCTTGACATCAGCAGCAGCAGTGCTGCTGCTGATGGGGGTGTGCCAGATGCAGAGCAGCAGCAGCAGCAGCAGCAGCGGTACCCGCTGCTGCCAGCACAGCTGCAGCAGTTGTCGGTCAGCCACCTAAGCTGCAGTGAGTCCTTCCTGCAGGTGCTGCTGCTCAGCCTGCCTAGCAGCCTTACAGCCCTGGACCTGTCATCTTGCTCAGTGCCAGGGTTTGGCAGGGGTTCAAACTGCCTGCAGGGCTTGCAGGAATGCAAGCAGCTCAGGACTTTGAATTTGAGCGGCAGCAGCGGCAGGCTAGCGGAGTCAGCACTGCAGTACTTGAGTGAGTTGAGCTGCCTGACCGAACTGCAGTTAGACCATATCGACCACAGCAGCAGCAGCAGCAGCGGTAGCGAGTCTGCTGCTGGGGAGGCTAGCAGCAGTGGTATGTCAGAGGAGGATGGACCAGGTAGCAATGGCAGTGGCAGCAGCAGCAGCAGGGCGAGCAGCATGTCATGCAGTCAAGGCATATCTAGCCAGAGCAGCAGCAGTGACGGCAGTTGTGACAGCAGGGGTGTGCATGGCGTCGCTGCACTGCTGGTTGGCAGTGATGTGGTTGGAAGCCCCACCAAAGGCATGCTGGCAGCTAACAGCAGCAGTGGCAGAGGGATTGGCGGTGCACTAATGCCAGTACGGCGCAGCTTGTTTGCAGAAGCAGCGGCAGCCAGGGCAGCTGCCATTGCTGACTTCCTACAGTACAGAAATGCAGCAGCTGAAGAAGAAACAGCAACTGAACAGATGCACCTGCAGGACTGCTGCCAGCTGCAGCAGCAGCTGCCGCGGCTAGCACACATGCAGCAGCTGCAGCACCTAACCATCAGCTTCTCGACGTGGGTGGATGACTCAGTCCTGACGGGGCTCTCAGGCCTCACCAACTTACGGAGCCTGAGCATCGTCAGCTGCCACAATTTTAGCGGCGTAGGGTTCAGCAGCTGGGGTTCAATGCAGGGCTTGACGCGGCTAAACCTCTCAGGCTGCGGAGGGGTTAGTGACGCAGGGTTAGCAGCGCTGGCAACGGAGTGTGGGGGACTGCGGGAGCTGGTGCTTGCGGGGTGTAAGGCAGTGACTGATGCAGGGGTGGCTGAGCTGGCGCAGCTGCGGTGGCTGCGGCAGCTGAACATGACCAGCAACAGGAGCATCACGCACAGGTGGGAGCATCTGTGTATTTCTCAGGGCTTGCCGCCAACCTGTGATCTTAATGCTTGTAGCAGTCCTATTGAGAGCCAGGCAGCTGAGCAGGGCTGCTTTTACCATGGATTGCTGCTGCCTGAGCAACAGTGCTGCGCTTTTCAAACGCATCAAAAAGTGGCAGATACCAAAGCAATGCCATGCGTCCAACACAATTGTCAAACCGCCTGTCTCTGCAGGTCCATGGCAGCGCTGTTCCCGCGCCTGCGCCACCTGTCGCACCTCAGCGTCGATCTGTGCACGGGCATGTGTGATGCAGCCCTGGCCGGCCTGGCTGCTGCTCCTGGCCTGGCAGCAGCAGACCTGCGAGGATGCTGGCAGATCACCAACGAAGGTGAGCGCTGGTTAAACATGGTTGACTTTGTGCACTCAGTGACTGATGCGTGCATTTATTCGTGCAGCTACAGCATCAGCTGTGGTCACCATGTGCACATGCTGGCAGTAGCAGCAGGTGTGCTACACGTATGCAGCTGCCAGAGACATATGCATGCCTCTCAATACAGCACCTGACACCTGACGTGACGTGCTCCTGCAGGTGTGCGCGCGCTGCTGCTGTCAAGTCCCTCGCTGCAGCAGCTTAACGTGGACAGCTGCCACAGGCTGAGCGCCAACTGCTGCCCAGGCAGCTTCACAATGACAGGCCATGACATCTTCAGCAGCAGCAGCAACACCGGCAGCAGCAGCAGGAGGCCAAGCAGGCTGGTTCGGACTCAACAACATGCAAGGGGAGAGGTAGCTGGGGTTGTGGCAGCAACAGCCGCTGCCGCCGTTGCAGCAGCTGATGCTGTGCACGACAAGGCGGCAGCAGTTGCAGGTGGTGAGCTGGAGTTTCGGGAGGGTTGCAGCAGCGGGGAGTTGATAGGGACGGCAGTTGCCACAGCAGCTGAGGAGATGCTGCTCAGTGAGAGCAATGGGGCTAGCTGCAGCAGCATTGTGAGCATCGCTGCTGGTCAGAGCCAGGGGATGAGTCAGGCGGGCAGCAGCGTGGGGTACTTTGAGCTGTCAGCATTGCAGAGGGCTCTTGATCAGCCCTAGGACGTGTGGCAGATGGCATCAGTGTAGGTTTGGCAAGAAAGGACTGTTGATACCAAGCAGGTGTGAGGCATAACCTGAGACGGATGCTGGGTTGTTCAAAAGGCAGCAGACTGTAAGCTAGCAAGGAAGAAAGCCTCTGTTTGGCAATAATGATCAGTGGTATTGGTTGTGCTAGGCAGGGTGCGCTGGCATGTTCTGTAGACCAGTTGGTGGTTGTACTATCAGGTAGCAGCAGTTGTTGGTGGTGCTCAGCTGACAATTTTTGCACTTTGCGCTGATGCGTCTGGTGTAGAACGTTGTGTTGATGGAGTTGGTGTTTTGCTGTGTGCCATCCAGTGCTGCAGCCGTTGACAGTTGCAGGAGCTTTGTGCGAATTGTCAAAGTTGTTGTTGTTGTGGTAGCTGGTGAATTGTGGATTGTACTATGCGCCAAGGCTTGAGCAGCACGCCAGATGCAACTGCAGGCAGGCAGGCAGGCAACTGCAGGAGGCGACTGCAGCACGGCTAGCATCTGTGCGCGTGCCACGCGTAGGCGACGCGTAGGCCAAGTGTACCATGATGTTTGTTTGTGATCAACAATTTGTTGTCTACAGTTGTAGCCATTTCAGCCAATACGGCCTATCTGACATCATTTATATCTGAGATACTGGGGCATACCTGTATGGGCACAGGGCGCCAGTGGTTCGTAGGGTAACAGGTCGCCGCATTGCCAACACAATTCCACTCCCCTGACACTTGATGATGTTCTCTTGTCGTCTTTGTCTTCCTGCGAGCAAGGACGATGGCAGGCGGGCTGGCCATGACAGTACTGGCCCAGTAGTACTGGGCTGGTGCTGGCGGGCAGACACCAGACTTTGGCGCCCTTCCCCTTCGGCAGCGAGCATATGTGCCCAATAAGTCGCACGTTTAACAGAAAATAAGCATGTTTCCCAAAATTAAAAGAGGGAAAGATATTAGCAATGCATCGGCTAGCGATAAGCAAACCCCATCCGCCCTGTGGTGGTGGAGAGCATGCTTATGGCGGAGGCCACCAACTGGCAGAGCACTCCCACCTCATCAGCCCGCTACATAACCAACCCGTCCACTCTGAATATCAGGCAAGCGTCCTCACAAGCACAGCCCCCCGCGAAACCACCCAGCGTCCGGCAAATTTGAAACAGCCTTTTGCAGTCCCTGAACGCCAGTTCGTTAGCTATTAAGCTTCATCAGCCTACGTTTCCTCTTGAGGTGCCTTTTTTCAGCCCTGAAGAGCTTCGATGAAGCCATCCGAAGAAGCCAGTGCGGAGCAGCAGCTGTGCTGGAGCCTCGTCTGCTGGAGCAAGGACGCCACAAGGAGAGCAGCAGGAGAGGACCTTCATCGACAGTACCTGCTGCTTAACGGAGCTGATGGCTGTGAAGGTGAGCGCAGCAGCAGTTGTTGAGTGATTTTGCAGCATATGTGGTTGTATGCAGTGTGGTGTGCCTGTGTGTTTGCTGCTGCGGGCAAGGATGCGAGATGCTGAGGATTTGCATTCAGTGTGGTGTCTGTCTGTGTGTGTGCTGCTGCGTCCAAGGATGCGAGATGCTGAGGCCTTGTGTGCACCGTGGTGTATGTCTGTGTGTTTGCTGCTGCGCCCAAGGATGCGAGATGCTGAGGGCTTGTGTGCAGGGCTGTGTCTGTGTGCTGTTGTGCTCAGTGAGGCGGACCTGCTGAGGGCACAGGTGCAGAGTGGTGCATGTGTGTGTTTCTGTTGTGCTCAGTGAGGCGGGCCTGCTGAGGGCACAGGAGCAGTGTGGTGTCTGTGTGTGTGTTGGTGTGGTGCTCAGTGAGGCGGACCTGCTGAGGGCACAGGTGCAGTGTGGTGTCTGTGTGTTGTTGTGCCCAGGGAGGCGGCATGCTGAGGGCTTGTGTGCAGGGCTGCGTCTGTGTGCTGTTGTGCCCAGGGAGGCGGCATGCTGAGGGCTTGTGTGCAGGGCTGTGTCTGTGTGCTGTTGTGCCCAGGGAGGCGGCATGCTGAGGGCTTGTTTGCAGTGTGTCGTCTGTGTTGTGCTGCGTGTTTTTTATGTTGTTTGTTGTTGTACGAGGGCCAAAGGCCCTGGCATTTGGTTCCGTTCCTGTGACAGGCCTGCCCAAGTGGGCAAGCCTGGCAACAGGAGCCCAGTCGAGGTGTGGTGCTGGGCTTAATACGGATTCAAGGAGCATGCCATCCAATATTGTGGATATCAGATCGTCAAACATCAGCATATGTTGATGAACGGATTTAGACGGACCCTGGAAACCAGGTACATTCAAGCTATATGCAATCAATGCACTGGCAGTGTGAAATTGAGCATCCTTGCACTGACATGTGATGCGCTTGCCATGTCGAGCAGGAAGGTCTATTGCAAAGGAAGCGACCCGTGACTGCTGTTGTTATGACACAGGCGTAACGGTGTTAAAGCCTGTTCATTTGTGGTGTGAACTGACTCTTTTCTGTTTATGACTGATCAATCTGCACATGTGCTGGATGTTGTGGCTGAGGGTGTCTGCGGCTGTTTTGACTGGATGTGCTGGCGTCTGGCTTCATCCCTGACGATGTGCGGCAGGCTGGGTGAGTCACCCAATGATTGCAAATCAGGAGCTGTGCAAACACATGCGTGCACTGCTGCTGCGTTACTGGTGACATGGTGAGGGTAGATTTCATGTCAAACATAGTGCCATTGTTGCACTGGCAGTGGACTCCACAAGGTCAGACCCTGACAGTTGCTGTCAGTTGACAGCTGCAGCTGTGGCATGGACATGGACCCTGCTATACTATGATTGGGTGAATCTTGTGATACATATGTTTGAATCAGAGCTGGTGATTGCAACACATCCGTGCAGTCCAAAAGTTGCACTGAAACTGGCGTAATGGAGAATGGACACCTGCCAGCAGGCTGTGCTGCAGTTAGTGACTGTGTGCTAGCACCCTGGCACCAGACTACAGCAGTTGTTTGACGCAAAAGTTTGTTCGATTGAGTTGATGGTAAAGACAATGATTATGACACCATTGATCCCCGGTGAGGCCGCAGTGTGGCACGGTGCCTCGAGCAAATGTTTTGGGCCCTTTCGCTGCGAATGCTCGCCCGCCGATAACAGGGCGCGGCTGGCACATTTCCAGCAGTGTAAAGCATTTTTAAGCTACTAGAGACGGATGGGAAGGTCGAGTGCATGTCATTCAGCGAAGGTCACCTGACCTGCTGGGACTGGGTAGGTCAATAGGTCACTGGAACACCAGTGCGAGCTGGACTGCAAAGGGTACATATACCAGCCTCAAACGACCAATCCCAGCAACACCCACTGTCATACCTGCTCGAACAGCGCTATAGCTCTAAAATCTTCACCGCAACAGCTGTAGCTCGAGCACACAGCGCCCGGTCGACCGACACAACCCGCCTAGCACGGTCGTCAAGTGCGGTCTGAACTCTCAAGGTGAGCAACGATTGAAGAATTTTATTGGCGCCTTTGTGCTAGCGATGCCTTGCCAGGGACGGCGTTGGGCCAGGGGCCTGAGCTTGCATGCAGCAGCAGTGCAGCATCATGATCAATCAGACAGTTGGTGCACCAGCTGACAAGCAAGCTGGCCTGCCCACACGTGCATAAGCCATCGAAAATGACCCTGTTGTATGCACACATGCGTTTTGCACTGATGCTTTGATCGCAT
>CADDIJ020001130.1:0-43690 GCA_902809745.2 Tetradesmus lagerheimii | reverse complement strand
TAACTGGCGTCAAACCTCTCAAATGTTCAACATTGAGTCGACCTGCGCCCCCGCAGGCTGCTGTGCACGTAGGAGCATTATTAAATGCTTTGAAGAAGGAATGCTCCTACGTGCACAGCAGCCTGTGGGGCCGCAGGTCAGAGCAGGCCAGGTAGCATTGACATGCGCAACGACTTGCTGCATCAAGGCCCTTGACAGTGTGCCTATCTAACCAGGCTGTGTATCATATGCATGAGTCACACTACATGGCTGGCATAACTGCATTGCCTGCTTGCTGCTGCTGCTGCTGTTGAGCCACCTTGGCAGCAGCAGACAACGCTGCCATATGCTGCTGCTGCCGCTGCTGCAGCAGCACGTTCCTGCACTTCTGCCTAGCAGCACCTAAACCAGCCAGCAGCTGCGGGCGCTGCTGCTGCTGCCGCCGCGGCGTCCTTTGCTGCAAATGCTCTGCTTTCTGCTGATCCAGCTGCTGTACGTGCTGCAATGCCTGCTGCTGCTGCTGCTGCTCCTGCTGCTGAACAAGAGTGCCTGCCTGGGTGGCCACGGGCAACTGCAGCTGCGTTGAATGGTGGCTGTCAACACCAACGCTGCTTGCTGCCGCTTGCATGCCAACGCCTCCTCGTGCTTCTGCTGCTCCACTGGCACCAGGTGCTGCTGCTGATGGTCCACTGGCACTACTACTGCTGCTGCTATGCGGCCCTTGGCTGCCCCCACCCCCTCGTCTGCTGCGCTCGCTGCCTTTTACACTCCTTGCTGCTGCTGCTGCTGCTGGAAGCGCTGCTGCTGCTTGGTTTGCAGGCTTTGCTGCAACGTCGTTGAGTGAGGGCACTGCTGAGTCACGTACGTCCAGCATGTCATGCAGCTGCCCAGGCTCCTTGTAGTTCTGAATTGCCCTGCAGATAACAGCCACATTGCAGCAGTTGTAGTAGTAGGATCACAGCTGACTGAGCAGGCTTGAGTTCAAAGGCGCAGCTGGCGGCACTTCATGCAGCTGCCCAGGCTCCTTGTAGTTCTAGATCGCCTTGCAAATCGAAGGTGGCAGCACGCAGCACACGGCAGTGAGACTGCATACTGGTTTCCACTACGAATGAGAACAAGGCCCCAGGTGCCTTCACGGCATGCTATAAGAACAGCACACAGCTGAGACAAGGCTTGGCATTGAATCTGATGTCACGCAGTTGCACTGATGTAATGCTAACTACAAGACAGTA
The DNA here is from genome assembly GCA_902809745.2 of Tetradesmus lagerheimii. Taxonomy (NCBI): domain Eukaryota; kingdom Viridiplantae; phylum Chlorophyta; class Chlorophyceae; order Sphaeropleales; family Scenedesmaceae; genus Tetradesmus; species Tetradesmus lagerheimii. Next base: position 42,479 of record CADDIJ020001130.1, on the reverse strand, counting down.
TCTTTCTGCTGCTGCTTTGATGCTAAAGCACACTTGTAGTTGACAGGACCGCTGCTTAGGCAGAGCCAGCACGAGGCAGGTGTTGTGTCCCCTGCTTGTCACAGCAGATCACCGGCGCTTGGCCACCCAGTGCGCCAGGGCCCAGCAAGAAGCTAGATACCAGCCCAACAGTAGCACGCCTGCCACCCACCATGCTTGAACACCTTTGATGCTGAAGCACATTCATACCAATCAGATTTGCTGCTGATTAGGCAGAATCAGCACACAAGGCAGGCGATTTGTCCGCATGTCTAGGACCCACCATGCTTGCCGCATCCAGCGTGCTGCTGCTGTGTGGTCCTGCTGCGTGCCGTAGCCAGCCATCAGCATGTGTGACACCCGCACCATCGCCTCTGCGTCACCAGCCATGGCAAGCTGCAAACGCCAAAGTGTTTCAAGGCAGCAGCAGCAGGAGCAGCAGCAGCAGCAGGTCTTGTCAGGGGTGCAAACCAGAGTCAGTGACACAAATATTATCACGGCCTCTGCATACCCGCCAGTGCAAGCAGCAGCAGCAACAAGCCATGACAAAGCCAGCTGACATCGCAGCAGGTACTCAGCTGACCACCATGTCAAACCCGCAGAGCAGTGCCACATCATTACATCAGGACAGAGTAGTTACATGTGGTTCCAGTCACTATAATTTGATACATTGCTCTATATTCGCAATGGGTAACACGATGGTGACGAGTGCTCACCTGCAGCTCTTGCAGGAACCACCTGGCCTCACATTGAGCAACCACCAGCCTCAGCGGTTGACCATACCTGCAGGTGCCAGCACATGCAGGATAAGTGAAGGTTAGTAATGTATGATTGGGAGACACTGTAGGGTGCCCAGAAGGTGAAGGCCTAGCTGCAGGTTGCAACGAGGCCATGCAGTTGTGCCTTCTGTGTATGCGGCTGCATGCTGCTGGTGCTCTGCTTGTGCTATCAGTGCGGTAAGACAGGCTACTGTTGTGCCGCTGAAAGCAATGCAGCAAGCAGGCCTCATGCTGCTACACAGCAGCCTTTATAATCCTGCAAGCAGTCGCTGCAGCTGCTGCCTCTGCTTGCGTCAGTTCAGGCGCATCAGGCTGCCAACAAGTTGTGCTGGACTGCCAGGCAACTCACTTGCCAGTGTGCTGCTGCTGCTTGCTGCGTTTCAAAGCTGCTGAACGGGCTTTGAGCCACCTGCTGGCAGCGTATACAGCAGCACCGCCGCAGGACACCAGAAACCAGTCCAGCATTGCTGCTGCCAGGCAGCAGGTGCTGCTGTTTCTGTGAGTGCCAACTTCAGGCTCGTCTCAGCTGGAGAGCAGACGACTTCAGACCGACTCAGGAAATTTTCAATGGACGGCAGGGTTCGGCTTCAGCGTTTGTAGCGATGTATGGCACTGCAGCAATCTGTGTGCTCAGGCCAGAGCAGCAGCAGTGTGAAGTGGGTGGTGCGTGGCTGCCTGAACAACCATGCCGCTCATCAGAAGATGGAATATCAATATGAGCCATAAGTAAACTCCCTGCATGAGATCGGAGCTTTATAGACACAAGTGTGCCAGAACCGGTGATAACAAGTACAGGGGCGACCAGGGTAGGGTTGATAGGCCAGGGGTTTCGTGAGAGGTGGCCACTGTTTCACTTGCTTTGTACAGTAGGTTGTGTTTCGCGTGTTGATGCTAGTGCCGTGTGCTGTACGAGTTCACGTTGAGAGCAAGCAAACACAAGCTGCTGACGATCAAGACACTACTGATATCGACGAAACTCTGCGCGCCTGAAAAGCTTTTACTCGCCGTCTACTGGGCCTCAGCTGGTCGGGCCACCAGCAGGTGCAGCAGCAGCAAGCTCCAATGGGGCACCAGTAGTCCTGCTGCATGCAGGCCAGCTGCGGCTTGCACAATCCGACCTACAGACACACTTCAAAGCATTAGCCAACCAGGAGATCACAGCTGCGGCTCAGCTATCCCTGGCTAGCCGGTGCAGCTCTCGCAGTAGCACTACCGTACACGCTTGCAACAGCAACATCTGCTGTCCTGCAGCGCGTTGTGTGCAGCGCTGCAAGTGATCGCTTCCCTCACCATTTGCGCCACATTCCCGTCCCTCATCTAGCACAAGCAGCAGCACCCGTGCAACAGCACACAAGGCAGCACCATGAGTGTGGAAGGAGGCGGCACTGCCGCCGGCGACGTGCGGTTGCCAAAGGTCATGAAGGTCAAAAATAAGCAGCCAGCACAGCGGCAGATCACAGCCGAGCAGATCCTGCGAGAAGCAAAGGAGATCCAGCTGGAGGATGACTTCAAGGCGCCAAAAACTATCATCACAGATCCTGATGAGCTGGCAGAGTACCGGTGGGTTGCATCTGTTGCGATTAGGCAATCATGTTGTGCTACAGCGCTTGCAGAATGATGGCATGGGCTGTGCGGGCGCAGCAGTAACAGTAGCAGCATGAGGAGCAGCGGCACATACGAGCCATGGGGAGCTCAAAGGGTGATGTTGTGGCTGCTGTACGGTTTTGGCAGCTGCACAACAAAGTTGCAGTTCAGCCGTACAGGTCCTGCAGGAGAGCACCCGCTGCAGCAGCACGACAGCTGACGAAGCAACAGCATTGGGCAAAAGCGCAGCAGGCACAACAGCAGCAGCAAGTTTCCAGCAGCTCGCGGAGTGCAGGAGATTGCACAGCTCACAGATCATGGCCTGCATGTATGCATTCTAAACGAAGTGGATGTAAGGCCTTGAGCTGAGCGGCACATCAGGGGAACTAAAGTTTGATTTGTGCAAACAGTGGCATAGCAAGCACGCAGTGTCAGGGGTTACTGGCTGCTCATACGTAGCAGTAGACTGAAGCGCATGTATAGAGTGGTTTGTTGTCCCTGCTGACATCATAGTGTCTGCTGCTGCTGCTGCTGCTGCTTTTTGTTTTGCTGCTGTTGCCACGCAGGCTGCGCAAGCGCAAGGAGTTTGAGGACACAGCGCGGCGCGTTGGGCGCTGGAACCACAGCATATGGATCAAGGTGGGCAGCAGCAGCAGCAGCAGCAGGGCCAGCAGCGGCAGCGGGGGCAGCGGCAGCAGCAGCAGCATAGCATTCAGGGGCTCACAGGCCATGAGCAATGGGTGACGCAGCAGAACAGGGCAGCTGCAAAGATGCAAGGGGTCTGCAGAAAGTCTTTGCGGTTGTGTACTCGACACAAGCGGTGCAAAAGAAGTGTGTGTGGGAGCGTGTTGTGCCGTCTGGTCTTGCTGGCTGCAGCTTGCGCTACAGCGCCCGGCCCATCACAGATGGCAGCTTACTAGTTGCAGGCACATACAGCATTGGCAGAGAGCAGCGACACATGCAAGTAATCAGCGGGCACAGACGGAGGAGATAGAACATGCACTTGTGAGCAGTATGTCTCTCAGCTGTTCATGCAGTGCCTCCTACTCACTGACTGCACCTGCGCTGATTGCTGATGATCTCTTGCTTACCTGTTTGCGCTGTTGTGTGCCGCGTGCAGTATGCGCACTGGGAGGAGAGCCAGAAGGACTTCAGGCGTGCACGCAGCGTGTGGGAGCGCGCGATTGATGTGGACTACACCAACACCAACTTCTGGCTCAAGGTACGGTTGGACTGCTGGTGTTACTGATAGGGGTTGGGTGTTTCTGCTTGCATAACTGCTAGAGGGCTGTTGATACTTGCACTAACATCAACTTCTGCCTCAAAAGACAGCTGGTGCTCAGTGGGACAGCGGTTGCAGGGGCAACAGCGAGCCGTTCAATGGATGGTCCAATCCACTTGCTTTAGCTTGTGTGGGAGTGCTTGCTGAAGTGAAGTGATTCAACATAGATCACCATGTTCTGGCTCAAGATAGGCTTGAGCCTGTTGAGCAACTAGCTATGGGCCGAAGGAGGATGTGCTGTGCACATGAGAGGGCTGTGCTGTTGTGACGGGGGTGTTGAGCTGGGGCTGACGCTTTGAGCTGTGTTGCTGCTTGAGGTACTGCCGTGCAGCCTGCTGTCACATGCAGCGACGTTCGACCAATGGCGTTTGACCAGCGATGTTTGACCAGCGACGTTTGACCAGCCTGAGCATCTCCATAGCAGGGCATATGCCAGTGCGTCATTCCCTGCAGGTGTTCAGCTCAGCATGTGTCTTCATGCACCTGACCACCACATGCAAGCTTTGGCATCTGTCCACTATTTTTCGAAGTTTCGTTAGGCACCCTGGCTTCTTGCAAACTATGCTGAGGTGATGTGTCCTGCTGCTGCTGTTCCCGCTGATGCTCTGCACGCTTCTCACCTGTGCAGTATGCCGAGATGGAGATGCGACATCGCTTTGTCAACCACGCACGCAACGTGTGGGACAGGTGGGGGGCATGTCTGCCTTGTGGGATGCACAGGCCCCTTGCGCCCTGCGCCGCTGTCCCAGCTGCTCTCATGGCTGCGGCATCACCAACACAGGCCATTCCGCTTTGACCAGTGGTATATGCATCAAAAATGACAGCACACTGCGCACTCCCTGGCATGTCGCAGTTGGTCACTGCAGCGCTTGTCTTCCAGCCACGACTACAACTGGCGCGTCTCGCGCTTCCGTGCAAAGCGTTCAGTGCATGGATACGAGTATGCTCTGTACCCCTTCATCACCTTGTTGTCACCATGTCACCTGTTTGATCATGCACCGCATGTGCTGCAGGGCTGTGTCGCTGCTGCCGCGCACCGACCAGCTCTGGTACAAGTACATCCACAATTGTGCCACACATGAACACGATTATGCTTGTAAGCCCCATCATCTTGTCACCATGTCACCTGTTTGACCATGTGCCACAGGGCTGTGTCGCTGCTGCCGCGTATTGACCAGCTCTGGTACAAGTACATCCATATGGCACTATGCTCTGTACGCATCATCACCTGGTTGTCACCTGGTTGTGTATGCACCGCAGGGCTGTGTCGCTGCTGCCGCGCATCGACCAGCTCTGGTACAAGTACATCCATATGGAGGAGATGGTCAAAGAGACAGCAAAGGCGCGGCTCATCTTTGACCGATGGATGGCCTTTGAGCCGGACCACGCAGCGTGGATGGCGTACATCAAGGTGAGCCGTGGGTTGTTGGGTTTGCCTGAAGGCATTATGCGGCTTGTACATGCCTACAAGTGCCTTAGGCAAGTTGCAGAAACTTTACCCAATGCTACCAGCCGGACCACGCAGCGTGGATGGCGTACATCAAGGTGGGTGCAGCGTCCTGCAAGCTATCATGTGGGGATGTTGGCTCGACAGCAGTGCTTGATGCAGCTTGTACAAGGCTTGACACCCTGGCTCAAGATGCCTTTGACAAGTTGTATGTAACGCTACCTACAATATAATTGACAAGTCTATTACCAAGACCCTCGGTGCGTGCTGACCCTTTGTGTGTTGTCCACTGTGCCCGGCTGTCACGCGCAGTTTGAACTGCGTTATAATGAGGTTGACCGCGCACGTGCCGTGTTTGAGCGCTACGTGGAGGTGCTGCCCAGCGTCAAAGCATGGGTGCGCTACGCCAAGTTTGAGCTGCAGCACAACGACGTGTCGCTTGCACGCTCCTGCTACGAGAGGGCAATGGAGGCGCTGGGAGAGGACTCACACACGGTGAGGCAGATACGTTTCCCCGTCTTTTAGGCGCTTTGCGTATGTTTACCCCATGATAAGTTCCTGTTGCCTTGTGATTTGTGACACACCGTGCGAGGCCTTGCGAATGCCACATTGCCAGTCGATAACGCGCTCACACATGCAGGTCACGGTGTCTCCTGCAGTCCAAACCAACCCAGTGTGCGCTGAAACCTGCAGCCGGTTGCATGTGGTTCTGCCCTGCTGCTAGGCCGTTTGCTTGTGGTCAACACGTTCCTGTTGCCTTGTTATTCAGTAGCTAAACGGCGTCTCCTCCTGTGTGATTTCTCTTGCAGGAGGAGTTCTTCCTGCGCTTTGCTGAGTTTGAGGAGATGGTGAAGGAGCACGAGCGCGCACGCGCCATCTTCCAGGTAGGCGTGAACAGACGCAGCCAGCGAGAGTGTGCTGCTGGGAACTGCTAGCGTACGTCGCCTGACCGCCAGCTGACTATCTTGCAGCCTGTATACATTGCACATCTGCTGCTTGTATTCATCCAGCAAAGGGTACATGCAATCGCATGCTATATCCCTGTTGCTGTACTGCATTTCTCGCATCTGGTCACACTCAATGACAGTTCAATGTGTTATCCTGTCCCTGCAGTATGCTCTGGACCACCTGCCAAAGGCAGCAGCTCAGGAGCTGTACACACGCTTTGTGGCCTTTGAGAAGCAGCACGGCAGCAGGTGCGTTGGTAAAGATGCCATCAAAGGAAATGTGCTGCTTCAGTGCATGCATATGTCTGCGCTTGTGATACATGCCGCCTGCTGTGCCTGGTGCTGTGCTGCCTGCACCTTTTGCTTCCCCCCCTCTCTATAACAACGCCGCTGGTTGCTCAACAACTAGAGCCCTACAAGGCGTGCATGTCTGCGTGTCTGATGTTGCACCAGCTCGTCTGCACGCACATCCTATTCTATAAACCTTACGCGCCTGGTTCTGTTGCATGCAGGGAGGGCATTGAGGACGTGGTGCTGAGCAATTTGAATTTGAATTTGAATTTTTGGGTGAGGTCACTGGCCATGTTGCATGCAGGGAAGGCATTGAGGACGTGGTTCTGTTGCATGCAGGGAGGGCATTGAGGACGTGGTTCTGTTGCATGCAGGGAGGGCATTGAGGACGTGGTGCTGTTGCATGCAGGGAGGGCATTGAGGACGTGGTGCTGTTGCATGCAGGGAGGGCATTGAGGACATGGTTCTGTTGCATGCAGGGAGGGCATTGAGGACGTGGTGCTGTTGCATGCAGGGAGGGCATTGAGGACGTGGTGCTGAGCAATTTGAAAAGCAATAGCGTAATGCGACTGGCTACAGCTACTGTTGAGACAAGTTCAGACTATTGTTGCTTGCAGGGAGGGCATTGAGGACGTGGTGCTGAGCAAGCGGCGCTTCACTTACGAGCAGGAGATCGCGCAGAACCCGCTCAACTATGACGCCTGGTTTGACTACGTGAAGCTTGAAGAGAGCACAGGCAACCACGACCGCATACGCGAGGTGTGTTTGGATGTTACATCGCTGTTGTCAAGACACAATGCTGAGTCTGCCTGCTGTGTGCAACTGATAATGTGATGCAGCATGCGCGTGTACGCACGTGCGCAAGCCAGGCTGTTGTTTGGCACATTCTCTCTCTGATGCACGCTGGTGGCTGATTGGGGTACTGCTGCGCTGCTCTGTGCATTACTCTGCTGCTGCTTCATGCCTCAGGTGTATGAGCCGGCAGTGGCCAACTTGCACTGAAGGAGCCCTCTGCCACATGCATAGTGCTGATGTTGACGCAACATTGGACTTGCTGCTGTAACTTGCAGGTGTATGAGCGAGCAGTGGCCAACCTGCCCCCTGGCAATGAGAAGCGCTTCTGGCAGCGCTACATCTACCTGTGGATCAAGTACGCGCTGTTTGAGGAGCTGGATGCCGGGGACATGGACAAGGCGCGCGAGGTGTACAGGTGAGGGTTTTGAAGATTGACGGTGTTAGATCCCCGGACAATGCGCGTTTTGAGGATTGAGGGTTTTTTAGCCTCTAAGGCATGGACAATGCGTGCGAGGTGTACAGGTGGAGGTCTTGAAGCTGTGGCTGCGGCAGCACCTCAATTTTTCAACAATACTCTCATTTGTGCACTGCAGGACTGCGCTGAAGCTGGTGCCGCACGGCAGCTTCACCTTTGCCAAGCTGTGGCTGCTTGCTGCCACGCTGGAGGCGGTGAAATGTCGTTGCCCTGCACTTCAAACCGTGCTTGCAAGCATGCGCTAGCATGCACATGCACAATGGTCTCTTCTCTCTCACAAAAAACAGCATATAGCTTGACGTGCCCATATGCTCTGGTGTGCTTGCAGGACTGCGCTCAAGCTGGTGCCGCACAGCAGCTTCACGTTTGCCAAGCTGTGGCTGCTGTAGCACCACCATCATTCAACAATACTCTTATTTTTGCGCTGCAGGACTGCGCTGAAGCTGGTGCCGCACAGCAGCTTCACCTTTGCCAAGCTGTGGCTGCTGTAACACCTCGGACATTCCTTCAACAACAATACTCTTTGTTTTGCACTGCAGGACTGCGCTGAAGCTGGTGCCGCACAGCAGCTTCACGTTTGCCCAGCTGTGGCTGCTTGCTGCCAAGCTGCCGGGCGATGCAAACCCTCTGCCCTGCACCTCTAACTGTGCTTGCAAAGCGTGAGCTACCATACACGTGCACAATGGTGTCTTCTCTGTCACAACAAAACCAGCATATAGCTTGACATGCCCATATGCTCTGGCGTCCTTGCAGGACTGCGCTGAAGCTGGTGCCGCACAGCAGCTTCACCTTTGCCAAGCTGTGGCTGCTGTAACACCTCGGACATTCCTTCAACAACAATACTCTTTGTTTTGCACTGCAGGACTGCGCTGAAGCTGGTGCCGCACAGCAGCTTCACGTTTGCCCAGCTGTGGCTGCTTGCTGCCAAGCTGCCGGGCGATGCAAACCCTCTGCCCTGCACCTCTAACTGTGCTTGCAAAGCGTGAGCTACCATACACGTGCACAATGGTGTCTTCTCTGTCACAACAAAACCAGCATATAGCTTGACATGCCCATATGCTCTGGCGTCCTTGCAGGACTGCGCTGAAGCTGGTGCCGCACAGCAGCTTCACGTTTGCCCAGCTGTGGCTGCTGTCACACTGTACAGCACCATCATCCCTTTACAGCCAAACTCTGTTCTGACTGCACTGCAGGACTGCGCTGAAGCTGGTGCCGCACAGCAGCTTCACTTTTGCCAAGCTGTGGCTCCTGTAACACTTTCATCATCTTTCTAGACCTTTCCTAATAGAATACTGTTGTTGGTTTCACTGCAGGACTGTGCTCAAGCTGGTGCCGCACGGCAGCTTCACCTTAGCCAAGCTGTGGCTGCTGTAGCACCACCATCATTCAACAATACTCTTATTTTTGCGCTGCAGGACTGCGCTGAAGCTGGTGCCGCACGGCAGCTTCACGTTTGCCAAGCTGTGGCTGCTGGCTGCCAAGCTGGAGGTGCGCGCGAAGCGGCTGCCAGCAGCGCGCAAGATCCTGGGGCTTGCGTTGGGCAGCTGCCCTAAGGGCAAGCTCTTCGAGGAGTACATCCAGCTGGAGATGACGCTCGGCAACATCGACAGGTATGGGGTTCTGGGCTGTTTCTGCTGTTTGTGCTGCGTCTTTTGTGCAGCTGGGGTACAGCCATATGTGCAGGTTGCACAGCCGTGTGTAGCTGACGAGCTGCGCTGGAGTTGCCTTTCATGGTTGTGGTGGAATACTATGCATAGAAGCCTGGGGCTGGCGCTGGGCAGCTGCCCTAAGGGCAAGCTCTTCAAGGAGTACATCCAGCTGGAAATGACGCTCGGCAACATCGACAGGTATGGGGTTTGGGGCGTCTTATATGCAAGGGCAAACTTGTTCAAAAAGTACAAAGTGTTGAATGAGTGCTGGAGATGACGCTTGGAACCATTGACACGTGCAGTTGCTGGTTTGCTAGTCTGTTGGTTTTGCCTAGGGGACCAAACTCAATTGGGTTCTAGCACCTGGCAACTATGGTGCTGGCTTACGCAGCTGTGCAAGGGCAGCCGGCTGCAATTGTTTGGTACGTAAGCTAGAGTCTGCTGCGCCCTGTTAACTCTGCTTGCTTGGCTGATGTTGCTGGTTGCCACTGATGTTCGCATGCCTGACTGACTGACTGACTGACTGACTGACTGACTGATTGACTGACTGCTTGGTTTCTGCTGCCTGCCTGATGTCGCTTCAGGTGCCGCACGCTGTATGAGAAATACCTGGAGTGGAATCCAGCCAACGCAACAGCATGGCTCAAGTGAGTGCAGTGGGCAACATGATGGGGGTAGCTAGCTCTAGTAACTATGTTGCCTGTGCATTGGCTTGGCTCTGAAAAAAAGAAAGTAACACTGACAGGTGGCAGGCACGCGCATTGAGCAGGAGCACCTTGCCACGCAACTTGTGCCGGCATCAGCAAATGGCAGCTATGGTGCCCTGCTTAGGCAGCTGTACTAAGTACATGACGCCACTAGACGGGAGGTTAGGTTCAACGGCGTCATGTCGCACTGCTGCTGCTGCTGCTGCGTGTGTTGTTATAAACAGGTATGCTGAGCTGGAGGTGATGCTGCTGTTGCTGATTGCAGCTGACTTTGGCCTGCCTGCCGCTGCTGCTGCTGCTGCTGCTGCTGCTGCGCTTTGTCACAACAGGTATGCTGAGCTGGAGGTGATGCTGTCGGAGGCTGGGCGTGCGCGTGCGCTGTACGAGCTGGCCATCAGCCAGCCGGTGCTGGACATGCCTGAGGCACTGTGGAAGGCGTACATCGACTTTGAGATTGCACAGGTGAGCACGCGTGACCTATGTTGCAGTGCTGCTGCTATTGAAGCTTTCGTGTTGTTCTCTAACACGCCTGCCAAGCTTCTGCTTGATCTGTGCTTGTGCTGCTTTGGCTTGGTTAGAGCATGTTTCTCTGAGACAGTCACAAAACCACAGCACATGTTGTCATGCCTGAGGCGCTGTGGAAGGCCTACATCGACTTTGAGATAGCACAAGTGAGCACACAATAACTACACTGCAATGGCTTTTATTGCCAAGCTTTTGCCTGTGCACGGTTTGAGAATGTTCCTACACTTTGTGACACGCTCAACTAACGCGCTGTGGAAGCCCTACATCGAATTTGAGTTAGCACAAGTGAGCACGCGTGTACCTCAGCTGTCGGCGTTTGCATTGTACTTTGTGGCCCTTGGCAGCAGGCAGCTCTCAGCAGCTGCTCAGCTTCTATGTCGCAGTTGCTTTTGGTAGCGGCCGGGTATTTTCTTGCTCTGTTTGACACGCCCACAAAACTACAAAGCACACAATCGGACCCTGCTTCCTTATCTTCCCAACCAGTTGACATGACTTCCCAAACCACACACACACAACTGACACGTTGGTGCCTCGTCTCTTCTCTGCGCAGGGCAACCGTGACCGCACGCGGCTGCTGTATGAGCGGCTCCTCGACCGCACCAAGCACGTCAAGGTGTGGCTGTCATTCGCAAAGTTTGAGGCAGAGCCGCTGCCACAGCAAGAGGAGGAGGATGAGCAAGAAGGAGAGGAGGCACAGCAGTGAGTGGCTTGTGGCATTACCGCCAGTTGGCGCGCCTGCTTTTCATGTTATGTTGTGCATGAAGTGTACAGACATGCGCGTAGTGTTTGTTTGTATGTTGAAAAGTTTGAAGCAGAGCCGTTACCGCAGCAGGAGGAGGAGGAGCAAGAAGGAGAGGAGGCGCAGCAGTGAGTGGCTTGTGGCATTACCGCCAGTTGGCGCGCCTGCTGTTCGTTTGACGTTGTGCATGAAGTGTACAGACATGCTCACCGTGTTTTTTTGTGTTTTGTTTTCGAAGCAGAGCCGCTGCCGCAGCAGGAGGAGGAGGAGCAGGAAGAAGAGGCGCAGCAGTGAGTGGCTATTTGTATTGGCGCGCCTGCTTTTCATCTTATGTTTGTTGTCGTGTCACAGACCTGCGCAATGTGCGCATGTAAATGTTGTTCTGCTGCTGCGAGTCCATATGCAACGTCCCAGTTGCATGATGAGACTGAATCGCAGTGTGTGTTGGGACGCTGGTAGGCGTGACGCAAGCCGCATACATGTGCCTGTGCTGGATGGGGCTGATGTGAGTCCTGTCCTGCACGCTCCGGGTCATCTCTTGTGAACATCTCTCTTGTGAACATGTCTTGTCATGGAAACAACGGTTGTCCTGTGGCTGGGTGCTGCTGCTGCTTGGCGCCAGCCGCCATTGGCAAAGGCAGCAGCGCAGCAGAGCGCGGTGCTCGCTCCATTGCTGCTCGCTTGATGTATGCCTTCTTTATTCACGTGCTACCAACCCTGCTACGCCTTCTTTATTCACGTGCTACCAACCCTGCTACGCCTTCTTTATTCACGTGCTACCAACCCTGTATGCCTTCTTTATTCACGTGCTACCAACCCTGCTATGCCTTCTTTATTCACGTGCTACCAACCCTGTTACGCCTTCTTTATTCACGTGCTACCAACCCTGCTACGCCTTCTTTATTCACGTGCTACCAACCCTGTATGCCTTCTTTATTCACGTGCTACCAACCCTGCTACGCCTGTTGTTGCCCCTGTGCTGCTGCTGCAGGCGCCAGCCGCCACCTGGTGAGGGCAGCAGCGCAGCAGAGCGCGGTGCTCGCTTTATTGCTACCTGCTGGTTGTATGCCTTCTTTATTCATGCAGCACCAACCCTGCTACGCCTGTTGTTGCCCTTGTGCTGCTGCTGCTAGTGGTAGGAGGTGTGGAGGCGCATGAGGTCTTCCTCATCGTCACACACGCCTCCTCCCTTAACTTACACGTTTGTTGATTTGTGAACACACCACGCGTAGCTCACAATTTATTTGCTGCTGCTGCTGCAGGCGCCAGCCGCCGCCTGGCGAGGGCAGCAGCGCAGCGGAGCGCGAAGCTCGCGCGATCCGCGCGCGTGGCGTGTACGAGCGCGGCTTCCGTGCGGTGCGTGAGGGCGCTCCAGATGCTAAGGAGGAGGCTGTGATGCTGCTGGAGGCGTGGCGGGACTTTGAGGCGCAGTGCAGCGACTTCAGGTGGGCTCTTTGCTGTTGTCTGCTGTTCTGCTTTCTGTCAGGTACATTGATAGCAGGAGTGCAGCTGCCGCAACACGTGCTGCACCACTGCTGTTGCCACCAGACTTTGAGGCGCAGTGCAGCGACTTCAGGTGGGCAGGGTTTGGACTCCACGGTGGATATTGTCTTCGCAGTCATGCAATTTCAAGCCTGAGTGCAGTTTGGGTGGTTGTTGGGTCCCTTGTGTCCGCTGCTGCTTGCATGCATACACCTGCGCGGCAGGCACGCAACTGTGCAGGCACACTCAGCGCCTGTGCATGCATGTTGTCTGAGTGCAAGCCCTCAACAAAGGCCGCCATACTGCTGTCTGCGTGCAGGCGCCGCGACGAGGTGGCTGCTGCCGTGACAGCAGTGGAGCGCAAGATGCCGCGCCGCATCAAGCGCAAGCGCGCGATAACCAACGAAGCAGGCCTGGCTAGTGGCATGGAGGAATACTACGACTACGTATTCCCTGAGGAGGCCGGAGCAGCACCAAACTTGAAGCTTCTGGAAGCAGCGATGCGATGGAAGAGGCAGAAGATGATGGGGGGTGGGGGTGCAGGGGATGATGCAGCAGATGCAGCAGATGGCAATGGGCAGCAGCAGCAGGACGGGGAGCAGGGGGGTGAGGAGCAGCAGCAGCAGCAGCAGCAGGAAGAAGAAGAGCAGGAGGATGACGGGTACTGAGTGCCAGGATGTGCGCGCCGCACATGCGGCGGTTGTTGTGAGGTGCGGCAGTAGCCTGCTGTTGTGTGTGGCTGTCGTTGGCAGTGAGTATGTGGTTCTTGTGAGCATGGTACGGTTTGCAAACAGGCCTGGCATGCAGTGTGTAGTACTGTGGAGCGCATAGAGCAAGGCAGACATCAAGCATGGCAGCCGTTTCTGGTTATCACGCCTCAGTCCTGTGAGGCTAACAGTTGGTGCTGCCATGCTGGCGGTTGTGTACATGCGGTGTGTGCGGGATGCACTGCTTTCAATGTTGCAGCGCTGCCGGCGGCGACAAGCCTTCTGGAATTGCTTTCTGTTCCTGCGTGTGCAGCTGGCCGGGGCTGCCACTGCCACGTCCTTGCACATTGCCACCTTGTTTACTGGTGCAGGTGCTACTCTTGCTGGTTGCCTGCAGCTGGCTAGTCCTGTGGTATGGCAGCCAACGACGGGCGTTGGTAGCCCGCTACCACCAAGGCTTTCAGTTATAGGCTCCTTCGCTTCATCCACCGGCGCAGGATCAGACTTATGCTGGAAGTGCATGTCATTTCACAGCAATGAACCCACGCAGCCAGAGAATTGCCATGTTGCGTTGGTTGGTGCTGTAGTGTTGACTGTAAGGTAAAAGCGCTGGACGGCCTGTCGTGCACCTTTCAAGGCTGCTTTGAAGTATATGCTACGCTTCTGGGAGCCGCAAAAGCTTTGCACCTACGATAATTCCTTATATCGACGTGCAAGTGATGTTCTGCGTGAAGTCCAGATTGCGGCAGTCGTCAGTTCTGGGTTGCCAGGACCGCGCGAGGCAGCAGGGCATCACTGATCGGTTTACAGTACATTTTGAAAACGACACTTCGTCGCGCCCACCTCGTGTTCAAGTTGGTGTACACCTAGCTTGCCGCTGCACAGCCGCGGACAGTGCAATGCTGAAAACAGTCTGACTTCATATGAAAAATCCATCCGATATGACAGGACTCACCCGGCTAGCCTGGTGTGTTGTTGCTGCTCTGCTAGTGCTGCCTGCCAGTTGCTGGGATGCCAATGCCGGTATTGTGCCTCCTCTCGCGGCCTCATCACGCACCGTATCAGTTAGCACCAACGAAGCGGCGAAGCAGGGCATCATTGACGGCAATGATCAGGTGCAGCGGGTGAACAGTACACAGCCTTTCGTAACCCACCCTCTTCGCTTCAAAGCAACGGGGGCGAACGTCCAATATGGGCATGTTCATTTTCATTAATCCCAGAGGTTACTGCACACGCAAGTGTCTAAGACCCTCTTCACTATTGCACCAGCAGCTGCACCAGCAGCACTTCTTGAGTCATGCCAACTGCTCAGATTTACCACCGTGTGCCTTGTGCCTTTCTGCAATTGAAACAAACAGACACACTGGCAGTCAGGAGCATGCTTCCCTACAGGTGAGCACCTGCCACGGCTGCCACGCTCGAAAAGTTTGATTGCTGTACAGCACTGTGGTAAACTGCAATCCTGCAATCCTGCAATCCTGCAGCACGTCATGTATGCTGCGCTGTCACATAGCTACAGAAGACAGCATCATACTTGCAGCTGTGACAGGAGCCTACCACCTGCCAGTCCAGTGGCATATGATCAGGCTGTATCTTTTGCAACCGTACGAACACATTTGTGTTTTCATTTGCAGGCTTCATCGCCCGGCCTGAGATGAACGTGCTGCTGCGTGTGTGCAGCAGCACCACGCCATCTCCCTGCACAGTGACAGCCGGCAGCACCTCTGTCAGCAGCGCTTTTGACAACAGCTTCCGCACAGGTGCGTGGTGGTGTGGCACGTCTGCTTGCCACTAGTTGCACTGTACCGTACTGCGCAGTGCTTTGCACAAGACCCCATGAGCCAACGTATGGCTCCCTACGGAGTGGGCCAGAGGCCCTACTTTGGTAATTTGGTAATTCGGTACAAGAGCTTCAAGCTGGGGCCCAAACGTTGTGTGTGTGTGGCACTTCTGCTTGGTGCAGTAAGCTCCACTGCCCGCTGTGCAGCAACGAATGTTGTGAGCAAGCTGCAGTTTTAGATATAGCAGAACAACAGCTCGTTGTGTTGCTGCATGCAGCATCTTGCAGGAGGCGGGTGTGGAAGCTTGCAGGAAGCGCACACATTTGCACCGCACATCGCTGTTTGCAGATGCAGAAATGACACAGGTATGTGGCGATGTGCATGCTTGCAGGTGCTGTCATCAAGGCAGCAACCGGTGTCGCTTCCATCAGCATCGCACTCCCAAAGCCAACGGACATCTACCGCTTCTACTTCAGAGGCAGCTGGAACAAGGGAGTTGCACGCCTGGTGGTTCAGCAGCAGGGGGGCATGACAACGACAGTTGTTGGCAACTTGAACAGTAGCCTTGCGGCGGTGGACATCAAGCAGCAGGGCTTGTGGCAGGCCGTTACGCAGATTCAAATCGTGTCAAATGCCACGTTTACGTTGACGGAGCTGGCTGCGCAGTACGAGCGCTGCTTTGAGATGGCAACGGTGGACATGCAGGACGTTTACGAGGTGCATGTGATCAGGTGCGAGTTGCAGCAGCAGGCAGAAGGGTTCTGTTAGTACCTTTGTTTTGGTTGCCGTGCAAGTGTCTACTGCTGCTGAGCTGTGTGTACGTTGACGCATATGAAGAGTGCGCCAGTGGAGCACCGACTCTGAGACGTTGGCATTACCCTGATGGTCTGTGTCAGCATGTATATGGTGTACAATGTACAATGTTATGTGTCTGTATCTACATCCTGCACGACATGCTCCCTGCGCTGATGTCCGTGGTTACAAAGTGGAATGTAATGTTTTCCCCACCGGCGCTGGTGGAGCACTGAAACTGTGTTGCTTAGTGTTAAATCCTAAATCCTAAATCCTAAAACCCTGAACATGCCTGCAGGGCTCGCTGGTGGAGCACTGACTCTGTGGGCACCTCTCTGATGACGTCAGCTGACAACGTGACGTGGACGGTTGTGAGAGACAACTTGAAGCCCGACAACCTGCCCAGCTACGACTTTGACTTCGACCCACCCGTCAATGTAAGAGTGTTATTAGGGTGTTATGCAGCAGGACTTTCTGATGTCAGTGGTGAAATTTGGTTGTGTTGTGGCTGATGCAGCATGCTGTGTCTGCTCTGCAAGGAGTTTGTGTTAAATTTCTTTTACTTTCACCCTCTTGTTGCTGACACAGATTGTACATTGCCAACATTGATCTGTGTCTGCTCATGTTGCCACACCTCGCCAGGTGCGCTACATCAGCACGAAGCACGTAGCCAATTCAGCACGTGCCTGACACACATTCGGCATCGCTCACATTTCTTACTGTGCTGTGCCTTGCTGCTGCTGTTGCCACACCATGACATTTGGCTACATCAGCACCAAGCACTTAAATCAACAAGACATGTGCTGGACACAGATGCTGCATCGCTCACAATTCTCACTCTGCTGTACCTTGCTGCTGCTGTTGCCAATCTACAACAGATCCGCTACATCAGGATCAAGCACCTTGTGAACGAGACAGGCGACTGGCGCAAAGTTTACACCTGGGAAATTGGCGCATACGGAGCAGGGGGCCGGTGGGGCCTGCCCCCAGTACCTCAGCAGCAGAGTAAAACATTCAGGCAGTTGCTGGGGGTGAACGGCATCTGGGGGTGGGGCAACAAGTCGTTCAGTGACACGTTGGCAATGCAGGTGAGAGAACACCTGTGTACGCACAGCATGG
This sequence comes from Tetradesmus lagerheimii, assembly GCA_902809745.2. Classification (NCBI taxonomy): domain Eukaryota; kingdom Viridiplantae; phylum Chlorophyta; class Chlorophyceae; order Sphaeropleales; family Scenedesmaceae; genus Tetradesmus; species Tetradesmus lagerheimii. Next base: position 25,360 of record CADDIJ020001130.1, on the reverse strand, counting down.
TTGGTGCAGCTGTTGCAAGCTGGGTGGCAACAATGCGTGTCCCGACGCTATTGGGGAGGATGTGCTGGCAGAGCATATGCAGTGGTTGCCCTTTGAGGGCATCGTCCTGCCCTTCAGCAGCAGTTCCGCACTTTGAGGCAGCTGGCGAGGTCGAAGCAATGAAGTATCTGTCAGGTAATTGTGCACGTATAGGTGCAGGCAGACAGGCAAACACCCACCTGTCTGATGCATGTGACATGATTCTCGCTCTACCACTGTGCGTGTGTTGTATGAGCATTTACTGAACATGCACTTACTGGTGGTCCTGCTGACGCTGCTGCTGACAGGGCAAGGGTCCGCTCCTGTACAATGCAGTGGCTTCGTCAGGCAGGAACTACCAGAACCTCAACTGGTGCGTGGCTGCCAGTAACAACTTTTGAATGTTTGACGACAGCTGCACACAGTCAAAATGCAACACCCTTGGCATGCAGCTTCACAGCGCGCTCTCCTTTTTCGTATGATTACAGTCATTGTGGCAGGTTGACTGTCAGCCAGCTTGCAGCACTGCAGCGTCAATAAAACACAAAGAGTGCTGCTTGTAATTTGACATGTGTGGTGTGATGTGTGCTGCAGGGATGTGAAGAAGCTCGGCAATGATCCCAAGTGGGACACCATGAACAAGACAGGCACTGACGGCCAATGGTGGCTCGACTGTGAGTGGCGCAGCGCTCGTCGCAACTGCCACTTAGATAAGGCTTATCTATTGACAGAAGCACCCTGCCGGGATCTGTCATGGCGCAAAGTCCATCGCAGTACAGCTGCACGTGGGACTGCTGTTGCACCACAAGGCTTGTAATTACACAGGGTGTTCAAGATGTCTTACATGTGTTGACCACACCAACACCAACAGCAGCAGCATGATTGGCAGTTGCAGCAGTGTCTGATGTTCAACGGTATCCTTGCGTACCAAATGCGCTTGCCTGCTTTCTCTGACACTTGCAGGGGACCGCGAGTATGGTGCATGGAAGAAGGCAGGCATCCCAGTGTCTGTAACTTATCAATGGGACAAGTTTGTTGCCCCTCCAGCCGCATGGGGCCCAGACCCCTACAGTACGAGCTACAACCTGGGGCTCAAGTTTGCGCGTCACTTTGGGCCCACTGCGGGCACTGGCAACGTTGCGTCCTTTGAGGCAGGCAACGAGCCATGGAACGGCTTCAACGCAACGTTCTACACAACGGTGTGTGATGGAGGCGGGGTGCACAGAGTTGCCGTTGTCTGTGCAGCTGCAAATGGGTTTGCTTCTGCCAACAGCAGCTGCTGGTTCGCATTGGCAACCATGTCATGTCTGTGGCGTGCATGCAAGCAGCTGCTGTGCATTGTGGCCTGTGCTGCTGTTCCTGCTGTCAGGTGCCTAGTCGCGTTGTACATCTGTGCATTATCTGTTTTCAAAAGCAAGCTGTGGTGGATCCCCCCTCGCACGTGCTCCTCCACCCATGCTTACTGACTGCTTGCCGCACTTTTTTGCTTGCAGCTGCTGCGCGGTTTCACTTATGGCCTGTATGCTGGCGACCCAGCCATCAAGCGGCTGCCATGTGCGCTGCAAGCCAATGAGCCAGTATACGACGGCTCGTACATCGGCACGCGCCTCCCACAGGTGTGCGGCAGTGAGAATACATACTGCTTTGCTAATGGCCTGTCAGCATACTTGAACCTGCTTGGTGAAGTGAAGAATAGTGAATGGCAGCATTAGAAATGCTTGGCAGCTGACAGGACATGCGTTCAAGGCGCTCCTGTGTAGTGTACGATGGCTCATGCATCGCGACGCACCTCCTACAAGTTAAACTGCCGCTTGATAGCCTGATGACTGCTAGCTCACAACGCACACATGCTGGTTAAATGGGTTTTCCTTGGAGGATAGCATCCTCGCACCACAGTGGTTGAGGTGACATCTTAGCTGCCACATGTTTTGCGGGACCATATTCGTTTTTGACCAGCTGTTACTCGTTCTTGTGTGGGACAGTGCCCCCCCCCCCAACTGATGCGTTCAACATCCACCTGTACAGCTTCTTTTCTTTCGGCCTGTCATGTCCTGCTGCCGTTGCTGGCTGAACCTGCAACTCCCGTTGAGCAACTGCTCCACCTCTGCGCTTTGCAGGACGTTGCGCCCAAGATTGATGCGGTCAACATCCACCTGTACAGCTTCTTTAGCAATGACAACGGCACTCGCGTTGGAGTGCACCCAGAGCACTACGGCAGCTCAATGAACGGTGCGGTACTAACAGTTAGCCCCTCTAGTTCTGATACCTGATCCTGCTCCCAGCTGCTGCTCATCTGCGAGACCTGCTGCTACATGTTTGTCTACTTCGTTGCTTGTCTCACCCTCCGTGGATTGTCTGCTGCTTACCCTCAACTGTGATGCTTGTGTTTGTGGTCTCCTGCAGGGCTCAACAACATGATCAAGTGGCGCGATACCAACATGCCTGGCAAGCCCATCTGGGTCACCGAGGTAGGTTGTTGGGTTTTGGGCTTTTATGTGATTAAGAATGTAAATGCGACCAACGAGACAGGCACATGTCTAGCAAGCACAGCTAGACCACTTGGGTGTGCATGGTCCTGGCAAACACTGGCAGTCGCTTAGGTGTGCGTCCTTGGTGTGCGTTGCAGTGTGGCTATGATGCCTGCAAGCCAGCAACCTCGACAACTGTTTTCAAGCATGTTGCCTGTCGTCGGGCTACTGCAGCTCACAAACAACCATGTTATTGTCTTGGCTGTGCGTTGCAGTTTGGCTGGGATGCCCGCAGGCCAGGAACTGCACAATTCTTTCAAGCCCGCTGCCAAGCCACTGCAGCCACTGCAGCTCAAACACCCATGTTGTTGTTTTGGCTGTGCACTGCAGTTTGGCAGAGATGCCCGCAGGCCAGGAATTGCCGCAATAAAGGGATTTGCAATCCTCTCAAGCCCGTTGCCGAGCCACTTACAAACCAGCTCACAAACCCATTCTGTTTTGGCTGTGCATTGCAATTTGGCTGGGATGCCTGTAGGTCAGCAGCTTTTGTGTTGCCTGCCTGGTGGTGCCGACCCACAATAACTTCACACCATGTCGTATTTGCTGTGCAATGCAGTTTGGCTGGGATGCCCGCAGGCCAGGATCTGCACAATTCTATCGAGCCCGTTGCCATGCCACTTACAAACCAGCTCACAAACCCATTCTGTTTTGGCTGTGCATTGCAATTTGGCTGGGATGCCTGTAGGTCAGCAGCTTCTGTGTTGCCTGCGTGGTGGTGCCGACCCACAATAACTTCACACCATGTCGTATTTGCTGTGCAATGCAGTTTGGCTGGGATGCCCGCAGGCCAGGATCTGCACAATTCTATCGAGCCCGTTGCCATGCCACTTACAAACCAGCTCACAAACCCATTCTGTTTTGGCTGTGCATTGCAATTTGGCTGGGATGCCTGTAGGTCAGCAGCTTCTGTGTTGCCTGCGTGGTGGTGCCGACCCACAATAACTTCACACCATGTCGTATTTGCTGTGCAATGCAGTTTGGCTGGGATGCCCGCAGGCCAGGATCTGCACAATTCTATCGAGCCCGTTGCCATGCCACTTACAAACCAGCTCACAAACCCATTCTGTTTTGGCTGTGCATTGCAATTTGGCTGGGATGCCTGTAGGTCAGCAGCTTCTGTGTTGCCTGCGTGGTGGTGCCGACCCACAATAACTTCACACCATGTCGTATTTGCTGTGCAATGCAGTTTGGCTGGGATGCCCGCAGGCCAGGATCTGCACAATTCTATCGAGCCCGTTGCCATGCCACTTACAAACCAGCTCACAAACCCATTCTGTTTTGGCTGTGCACTGCAGTCTGGCTGGGATGCTGCAGGCCAGTAAACTTCACAGTCCCTTTTGAGCCTGTTGCCAAGCCACTGCAGCCACTGCAGCCCACAAACAATCATGTTACTGTTTTTTTCTGTGCACTGCAGTTTGGGTGGGATGCCCGCAGACCAGGGGAGGATTGCGGCAAGTCAACAGAATGCGTCAGCCAGCTGGCACAGGCAGCGTATGGCGTACGGGCCCTGGCACTGTTTGCACGCAAGGGCGTTGAACAGGTGCATTGGTTCTTCTACGCCAATGACGACGGTGAGAGCGGCTGTTGCATTGTCTCTGCTTTATTGCGTGTCACTGGGTGCTTTTTCTGGGTTAGCAGTACCAGCAACTGTTTACCATGGGTGCAGAGCAAACACCTTGTTGGTTGAGCCAGCAGTTTCGTTTTGTGTGGCAAGGCAGGTGTTGATGTGATGCTGCTGCACTGCAAGGATGACGTTTGGTTCTCATGCATTTATGTTGTTGGTTTTTGCCCGTGTTGCTGTTGCTGTTGCTGCTGCAGGTTGCAACACGCTGTTCTGTCGCAGCGGGCTGCGTGACACCTACACCAATGGATTCGTGGAGATGCCAGTGTACAGGGCCTACAGAGCTTTCCTGCAGGTAGGGGCACTTTGCTGCTGTACAGGGCCTTCAGAGCGTTCCTGCAGGTAGGGTCACTGTGGTGCTTGTCTGGGTGTCTGGAATGAAATCCAGGTTGAGGAATGTTGAGGAAATACGTCACGTGTTTGGTCAAACTTGCATGTTCGGTTGTGTGATGGCAAATCACCCATGCCGTGCCAGTGTGTCATCATCGCTCTTAGGCAAGCTTTGCACAACAACAGCGCAGTTGCAGCGCCAAACGCCTTCCGCTGCTGTCCACCGTGCAGAAACGTAGTACTATTGCAATAAGCTATCAGACAAACACTCCACGTGCTCGGGTGTTCACCGCTGCATCTGCCATTTTCGCAACTTGAGAACTCAGTTGGACCCCTCCACCTGCTTGGCTCATGCATCTGCAGATTGCAGGAGCGTCCTACTTCAAATCCATTGCCGCAGAGGCCAAAGAGGTCTACGCGTACGTATTCAGCAACGCAGCAGGCATGCCTACGCACGTTCTCGCTTGGCGGCCAACTGCAGTGGGCGATGCAGAAACTCCATCTGACAACGCGCCCGTGCAGTTTGATGTGGGGTTTGCCGCAGCTGCTGCGGCTGCATATACTTTGAACGGTGCTGCACCGCGCGGCAGTGCTGCTGCTGCACTGCCTAGTGTTGGCGGCAGCACTTGGAGTATGCAGCTGTCTGGCGTTCCAACTCTGGTTGTGCTGTCTGTTTGATCTTGAAGCTGCTTCAGCGGCTGCGCATGGCAATATCAGACTGTAGTTTTCATGGAGACATGTTACAACGTCCTGAACACGGGGTAGTTATGAACGGCTTGCGGTTTTGTTTCTTCTGATGAATTGACCCACGTTTGGTCAATATTGCTGGTTGCATTGAGCAGTGCAGTGTGTAAGTGAGCTTTGATGCAGACGTATATTGCTGGGGAATCAGCTGCTGTTGAATATACAGCTTGCACTGGTGATTTGGTGATCACAGCTGCACAGTTTATCATCCTTTGGTTTGACTTTTTGATACTGCATTGTGATTCTGCTGATCAGTGTGGCAATGTCTGCCTGCCAACCCGGACTCGCGCACATCGCACTGCAACAGTTGGCAGATCTGAGATCTGAGTTGGCAACACCAGCATACTATCATAGTGCTGGCAGCTGTTGCATTCCTTACAGCGACGTGTTTCACGGCAAAGTATTCCTGATGAATCCAATACTTGGTCTTAGTTGTTTTTGGTTTTCAGGATGCATTTGCAGCATCAGCAGATTTGAGATTTGAGGAGAGATCTGAGATTTGAGGCCAGATCTACCATGGCCAGATCCACTGGTTTTATTGCCTTGACATAGTCCTTTTCTTTAAATCTCTTGAGCCCTTGCAAGGCATATATTTTGCCAACCGTCTTTAGATCTCTTTGGTCCTTTGCGACACTGAAGTACTGTGCATGTGACATGCCAGCAGTGCTCCGCTGCTATCAGGGCGATGTCTAGAGTACCGTAATGCTATTGATTGTCGTAGACCAACATGCATATATGTAATTAATGGGCAGGCTGGTTTAACTGCAGAGCCCCAACTTCGTAGCCCTCCTCTTTTGGCCACAACTGATCCGTGTGTGAGCTGCAACTACCTGCGGCTGCGCCAACGCCGTCCAGTGGAATTCAATGCCCAGCCATGAAAAATGCAAATCTTTACAATGCCCAGCCAGGGTGGCCAGTACCGAAGCCTTCGGTGTAGAGTACACCCACCACCAGCTGGCTGCAGCCACCGTGGCGTGCCGTGCCGGCAAAAAGTAATCACTGCAGTGCAAATGTGGCCTTGCTGTCAGTGCGTGGCTGCTAGCTGTCCCCGACATTGGATGGACGCAACCCGGCAGTGCGACGTATTTCACGGCAAAGTATTCCTGATGAATCCAATACTTGGTCTTAGTTGTTTTTGGTTTTCAGGATGCATTTGCAGCATCAGCAGATTTGAGATTTGAGGAGAGATCTGAGATTTGAGGCCAGATCTACCATGGCCAGATCCACTGGTTTTATTGCCTTGACATAGTCCTTTTCTTTAAATCTCTTGAGCCCTTGCAAGGCATATATTTTGCCAACCGTCTTTAGATCTCTTTGGTCCTTTGCAACACTGAAGTACTGTGCATGTGACATGCCGGCAGTGCTCCGCTGCTATCAGGGCGATGTCTAGAGTACTGTAATGCTATTGATTGTCGTAGACCAACATGCATATACGAAATGCCCACAGGGCAGGTTGATGCTATGGCTTAATGGGTAACATGATGATGATGAGGGCAGGTCGAACACTGGGCACAGAACAGTTGTGTATGCTGGCACTGCTCATATGGTGTGAGGGTTGAGAAACATCATGTGCTTGTATGATAGATGCGCCTTGGGCGGGAGGCCTACAGCCCGGGGAGCCCATAGCTATTTGATCATGCACACTGCATTTTGGGCAAGCACTGTGGCACGCACTGCCAGTCCCGGGCAAAGCGGGTATTCAGCATGACTGCTGCTGCTGCTGCTGCTGCTGCTGATTTACATCTCAGGACATGCAGAGAGTGTGGCGCCCCATGTGCCGCATTGTTGGTGGATACACACGTCCTGGCAGCGTAGCGCGGGAGTATATGATGGTGTATCACTTGCTGCGTGAAACTGCTTTGGGGGGGGGGCGCGGGGCCGATGGCGTTGATGCTATGGCTTGATTTGGTTATTTGATGTTGATGAGGAGACTGCTTGGTGATATTTATGCCCTGAGTGACAGCTTTTGCGCATCTGTCCACCTCAGCATGGCATTGCCACCCAACAAGTCTGTGGCACTGGGACTGCTACACCCTTTGCAACTGACATGGGATGCCATTTAATTGCTATTCTACGATACATGCAGTCATTGCACAGCGCTACTGTGGTCAATGCTACGCAGAGAATAGCCAGGCCTGAGCTAGCCCCGTCAGCTGTCATGTTTGAACATGTCTGACAATGTTCAGTGCATCCACCAATCGGCCCCCCCTGCAACCCTTGGACAACGCATTCTGATGGTACATACACGTGCAAAGCAAGGGTGGCCGCTTTGAACAGCGAGATGAGAGTGTCGGAACTGTTCATCACCAAGCGCTAGAGCAGTGACGCGTTGCATGCCTGATTTCGTAGTTGAAAACAATTACATTGCCTAGTTGCAAAACAGGTCTAGCCGCTTCAGCTGGCATGCACTGCTTCCGGCGTTCAAGCGTTGGAGCAGCAGGTGGCCAACAAACCCGGCAGTGCTACGCTGACGAGATACGCTCGTGTCGAACACCATGTGGTGTGTCTGCGCGACGCAGATCTAGGCCTGGGTATGCTGCAGCAGCCACTGTTGGCGATGCAGCAGCAAGTGCAGCAGCAGCAGCAAGCAGGCCAGAAGGGCCTCTGCTGCTAGACAGTGTTCGCAAGAGCTTCAAGACCCGCAGCAGTGCACCGTACAGCAGCAAACCCGGAGGATCTCCTCGCATATGCGTGCTAGGTGCAGGGGTTAATGGCCTTGCCACAGCCTTGAGGTAAGCAGCAGCAGCAGCGGACTAGAAGATCGTGTGGGTGCTGCTGCGTACTTGCATCTCAAAGTGTCATACACAGTGCTTGCATGGTATATCGCAGACAGGCTCCAGCAGCTGCACAAGGCTCTCTGCCAATCACCATTGCTGCGCCTTCTGCAGTACTTGTGTACCTGTGCGCAACATGCCCGCGCTTCCAACACTCACAACCACGCAATTCAAAGCTGTGTTGAGTTGGAAAGCACCAAAGTGGAACCCAATGCTTCGTGGCAACCAATGCAGGCTGCAGCAGGCGCTGCCATCTGCGCGCATCACCATCTATGCAGACAAGTTTGGCTCAGACCTCGCATCACACGGAGCAGCAGGCGTGTGGCAGCCCTACAAGCTCTCAGAAACACCAGAGTTGCTCACACACAGGTGCGGCAGCAGCAGCAGCGTTGAGATTTGAAAGCGTTTGTAAATGGACCACGAGTGGTGCTCACACACAGGTGAGGAAGCAACAGCAGCAGCAGCAGCAGCAGCGGCAGTGGCACGGACACCATAGGTGCTCACATACAGGTAAGGAAACAGCAGCAGCGGCGGCAGCAGCAGCAGCAGCGTAGTGGTTGGAAGCGTTTGTACATGGACCACCATAGGTTCTCACACGCAGGTGAGGAAGCAGCAGCAGCGGCACAGACACCACAGGTGCTGACACACAGGTGAGGAAGCAGCTGCAGTAGCAGCAGTGGCAGCGTAGTGGTTGGAAGCGTTCGTACGTGGAACAACAGAGGTGCTCACATTCAGAAACCACTACACAGGAGCAGCAACAGCAGCAAATGCAAGCCCAGGTTGAGCCAGCCAAGGGGACAGCAGCGTTGATGCTCCCCGTTTGTCTGCCACGTGTGGATGGTCTGCGCATGTGCTGCTATTGCCTGTGCCGCTTCTCCTGTTGCACTATCCTTGCGCTACACCGCTGCAAAAACCTGCATGCATCTCATGGAGCTAGTCCACAACCCGGATGCAGTACAAGCAGGCGTTGAATCAATGTACTGCAACTGCCGTTCCTGCTGTGCTGCTGCAGATGGGGTGCAGAAACCTTCACACATCTGATGCAGCTAGTCCACTCAACGGATGCAGTACAAGCAGGCGTTGAACCAATGCACTGACGCTGCCTTTTTTTGCTGCTGTGCTGCTGCAGATGGGGCGCAGAAACCTTCACACATCTGATGGAGCTAGTCCACTCGCCAGAGGCAGTACAAGCAGGCGTTGAACCAATGTACTGCCATTGCCTGTTTCTAGCAGAAGCGCCGGACCCATTTTGGACTGATACAGTGCATGGCTTCCAGCGGATGGGGGTTGAAGAGCTCAACTTGTTTTCGAAACATGTCGACTGGCAGTCGATACAGGCTGCAGCAGCAGTAGCGGCAGCGGCAGCAGCAGCAGCGAGCAGCTACAGCCCGACATATAGCTGCGGCCCTGGTGACGGTAGCATTGACTCGTACACTGCTGCGGAGAGTGCGACGGCATTCGTGGATGGTTACACGTTCAACACGGTGAGCACGTGCATCACCCATGCTGTTTTGTGCAGCAGGTCGTGTGAGGGTGGTCTCTATATGCCCCTGGCAGAGCACCTAGCCAACTCCTGGACTGCGCCTGGCCTGACACCACCTGCAGTGCTGCGTCTGCTGCTGTTCAGGCTGTCTGCAAAGGATGCCTCTGTATGCGCTGGCTCGGTGCCCACTTCGATGACACCAGTTTCTCTCCCCCTGACACCCTATCGCTGCTGCTGCTGCTCAGGTGGTGTGTGAGGGTCGCCTGTACATGCGCTGGCTCAGCGCGCAACTTGACGCAGCAGGCGTCACGCAGCAGCAGCGCCACGTCACCTCACTCGCTGAGCTGGCAGGGGAGGGCTGGGACGTTGTCATCAACTGCTGCGGTTTAGGATCTAGGGATCTGCTGCCAGACCCGCACTGCTACCCGATCCGTGGCCAGATATTGCGCGTGCGGGCGCCGTGGGTGAACCAGTGCGTGTTTGCGGAGTTCCCGGACGAAACGAGCTACATCATACCCAATAGGTATGGCGCTGGGCAGCAGCGCGTGTGGTTGCAACACCCACACCACCGTAGTATACAGGATGATTCTGTGGTATGCTTGCCCGTGAAGCTTTCTTGCAACCCTTAATTGTAATCAAACCTTGCTGCAGGGAGTGGGTGTACCTGGGTGCAGGTTTTCTATGGTGTTTTGTATCCCTTATTTGCATGTCTGCTGTTCTTTTTGCAGGGAGTGGGTGGTGCTGGGGGGCACGGGCCAGGTTGGCAACCCCAACACGGCCATGTCATCTAAATGGTGTGCTTGCCCATGAAGCCTTCCTGCAACCTTTCTCAATTGTGTTAAACCCTTGCTTCCCTTGCTTCCCTGCAGGGAGTGGGTAGTGCTGGGCCAGGCCTTGCTTGCAACCATCAAATTCTTTATTGTTCGTTGTTCTTCATTGTCTCTATGACTGCAATTGCATGTCTGCTCTGCTCTTTTCGCTGCAGGGAGTGGGTGGTGCTTGGGGGCACGAGCCAGGTCGGCAATCCCAACACAACCATGTCATGTTACATGCGGTCACACAACATACTATGCTTGCTGGCGAAGCTTTCTTGCAACCCTTTGTTGTGTTCAACCCTTGCTTCCCTGCAGGCAGTGGGTGGTGCTGGGCCAGGCCTTGCCTGCAACAATCGAAGTCTTTATCTCTTCTTTGCTTTTGATGGCAATTGCATGTCTGCTGTTCCTGTTGCAGGGAGTGGGTGGTGCTGGGTGGTACGGGCCAGGTTGGCAACCCCAACACGGCCATGTCGCTTGTTGATGCAGAGAAGATTGCTGACAGGGCTTTGCAGGTGGTACCCAGCCTGAAGCATGCCGAAGTGCTGGACCATTGGGTGGGGCTGCGGCCTGGCAGGTGAGTAGCAAGCGTTATAACAGTTACTTGACAGTTATCTAGAGCATGACTGACAGAGAACTATGTCAAGGTGTTCTTCTCGTAGTGCATGGTAAGAGTGTCGCTGTGCACACTGCCGTTGCCCTGGCATGTTGTATTGTATGTTCAGGGGGGGCAAGCGTTCGCTGTGTTGGCAGCTGTAGCAGCGGCGGTCACAGCAGCACCACTGAACGCATGTCTACTGGCCTGCTGCTCCTCATCATCGTCTCTGCTGCTGCTGTCCCTGCCTCACTTACTGCAGGGTGCGGCTCAGACTAGAGGCCGAGGTGCTAAGCCAAGGGGCCCTGACAGCAGCAGCAGAAGCAGCAGGTGTAGAGCTGCAAGGCCTGCCCGGCAGTGGCAGGCTAGAAGAGCTGCGTGTTGTGCATAACTATGGCCATGGTGGCAGCGGGCTCACCCTGGCTTGGGGCACTGCTGGTGATGCTGTGCAGCTGGCGCTGTTGATGCTGCAGGGAGGGCAGCCGGGTGCTGTTTGTGCGCCTGGGGAGCGCAGCAGCGCGCGTGCGGCTGCTTGATTGGGGTGTTAGACGCAGCAGTGGAGCATGAGTGGTGGTTGCAAATGCAAATGCATACATTGAGTGAATGCAGAATGTTCCCCTTGAGCTCGAATCTGCCTGGCAAGAGGATAGGCCATGATGGCTCACTGTTATTTTTGATCAGACTGGGTGGCCCACTCTGTCAGTCTAGGGAGGGGGGGGAGGACCAGCTACAGCAAAGATGCAGCAAATGCCCCGGTGCTGCAGGGATCATCTCTGGGCTGCTGGATTTGTGTGTTTGGATCTTATATCACCGTGTTTAGTTGTATTTGGGTTGTGTGCAGCAGCAGTACCAGCAGCCTGGCGCTGCTGCCTGCAAGCCCTAGCTTGGGCCAGCCATATGCTGCAGCACCTGTTCAGCCGCTTGTAGAGGTCAGATGTGAATGACAGCTTCTTCAACGCGCGCGCTATCGCGACGTGAAGGTATTCTGTGGAATGCATGACGTGTAACTGTCAGGTGTTGGTACCGAGTGATGACCCACCCCTATCATGCTTTTTGTTCAACGCCGTTATTGCAGACAGTCCACATTCCGTCTTACTAAGCTTCCACTCTTTGTTAAGGACAATCAAGCCAACCTGGAGCAGCATACACGACTGTCTCGCGCTTGCTCAGCTTGCATGTGACTTCAACAGCTGTAGATCATTTAATACTGAGACCAAAAAGCATTTTGGGCTCTCAGCAAATCTGCAAGATCAGTGCAGCCAAGCCTTTGCACACGAAGGCGGACTTCTGCCTATGTGCTAGTCTGCAGGCAGCCTGGACTCCATGGCGCTGTCCTCCAGTAGCGTTAGCGAGAACTCTGGAGGCAGCCAGCAGCTGCTAGACGGCGGTCTGCCAAGCCTGTCAGTTTCACTAAGCATACAGCCCGGGTCACTGGAGCAGCGCTACTGGTGGGTGCTGTTCCATACAGCTTGGATCCATTGCTGTAATATGCTTTTATCACATCGGCTGCTGTGGCGTGAGCAGCTTTGCGCAGCCAGCTGCAGCCGTGCTGCGGCTTGGGGCTATTTACCGTATCGGTTGTATATGCAAATTGTGCATATATTAAGGGGCCGCGCAGCAGAGAATTGTTTTACCATAATGATAAGAGTTCTGCCGAAACCCAGCGCGTCAAACTGTCATAAATTTAAGGGGTGGCCCAACTGTGACCGACACAGATCTGCTGGAATTGGTCTACAAACACCTGTGGGGCAGCTCAGTGACACCCCAAGGCAGGATGCGCATGGTATTGAGCCCAATATGGAATTGCAGGTCACATACGGCTACCCTTGCGCACACTGCTTCCTTTCTGTTTCACTTCACTTTCATACGGCTCAGCGGCTCAGCCGCAGTGCACAACCACAACACAGGAACAACATAGGTGTGCTGCTGATGCACACATCCAGTAAACATCGCTGTAATGCCGTCGCTGGGCCGCGCTGCATTGACCAGTGCCAGCCTGCCCGCTAGCGCTGCTGCTGCTGCTGCTGCTGCTTCTGCACCCTTTGTCAGGGCTACTGCTGTGCTATTGGGGAATGCAGTGCGGAGCTTAGGAGCCAGAAACTTTATTCGAACGATACTGAGCAATACTCACACCCAAATGGAGCCAGGCAGGGCCATTTTCGGACCTTCTCGGGCCTTGGAAAATTTTCGAATTTTGCCGCATAAGGGTTCCGGCTTCGAAAAATTTGTCAGTGGTCGTAATTTAAGGGTTCGAGAGCGAGGATAAGCATTTATGCGCTGTTTGTATATATGACCGATACGGTACCTCCATGGCAACTGCTGTGCAGGCATCAAGCTAGTGCAGTGGCACTGTACAGTGATTGGTGCTACCTTAAACCCCATTACATACTACCTCGTGCAGCGCCTGGCCCACGAAGGACACCAACCCAGCACGTTCGTGTGCTGTTGCCTTGCAGGAATCGAAGATGCCAGAGCCGGCTGCTATCCCTGGACTCCATGTTTGAACTTTGTAACGCTGTCATGTGGCTGGCCATCCTACCAAGCCTCTGCGGCAGCGAGCGGCTCATAGGCAAGATGCGGCTGCTTGTTGCAGCAGCACAGCTGGCAGTGATGCACGTGGCGCCGCAGCTCTGGCTGCAGCACAGGTCAGCAATCCTAACAGCCTGTCAGGTGCTGCACTGCTCACTGCTGATGCCGTGGCAGGCTCTTGGGGATTCCGGCCCTGGAATCGGCTTCAGCAGTTGGGAGCTTGCAGGAAACGCGACCACCAGCAGCAGCGAAGCAGGATTCGCCGGAGCAGCAGCATACACAGCGCAGCAGGTTGCGCCAGGGCGTGGTGCGCCGTTCAGCACCATCATGATGCTTGCTAGCGGCTTTTGGAGCCATCTGCTTTTCGTGCTGTTCCACCAGCAGCAGTTCACGGTGCAGGCGCCACTGCTGGCTCTCAGCACGCTTGTGCAGGGCTTTTACGTAGTGAGCAGCCCGATGCAGCAGACAGGGCTGGAGGCCCTCAGCACAGCACTTCACTGGGGTTTTGAGCAGCTGATGCTAGGGTTTTTCGGCAACCTGTCGCCCACACTAGGGGTGTGGCGGACAGCACTACCGCAGGAGACGGCAGTGCTTACCACGGTGCTGTTCCTGCACACTTTTGGGAGCTTCCTGCTGCCTGTGTTTCTGGCATACATCATGGAGTGGAAGCTGAAGGTCAGCTTTTTACTGTGCGAGTGCAGCACTCAGAGTGAGCAGTTGAGGGTGCTGACGCCAGCAGCAGCAGTTGTGCGCGGCAGCTTCATTCTGTCTGGGCTGCTGTATACCGGCTGGCTGTTGCTGATGGCGATTGCCAGCTGGGTGGTGTGTTCCACGCTAGCTACTGTTATGTCATCACCGCTGGCGGCGTAGATGTGAAAGCACGCAGCGCTAGCATGCAGACACATACTGTGAAACATTAGGATTCGAGGCAGGCTACGTAGCGCATTGTGTGGCATGCAGGGTTGCTTGGTGGTGGCCGCAAGCCAGCAGACGACCAGCCTGCGGGTTGTGGTTTTGCGGTGCTCATGCTGCACTTTTTTTGTTGGTTACAAGGGGGGCAAAATCTACTGCATGCTGCACTTTTGTGTTTGAATGCATCAATGTTTGTGCTGTTGCGGCCACGGCCACTTGCAGCAGGCAACTATGAATAGTTGAAAGGATGTGACGCTACTAGCATGCAATGATTGAGAAACCAAGGCCCAACATATACAGATTCACTCATATGTCCAAGCTGAGCCTGGACTTCACTGTGAAACCGCACATCTTGGGCCTTGGTTTGCAATTCATTGCATGCACATGTTGCTGTCTCATCAACGACTCAGATTATGGTTATGCTGTGCATGCAATCACTGCGCTGGTGGCAAGCTAGTGTGACACTTGTGTCTTGTGTCATGAATGCATACCATCCTACTGTTGTGTCTGTTTGCCACCTATGGCTGCCGTTTTGCAGCTCAAGGCGAGTTCGTGGTGCAGTATGAATCTACTGCATGCTGCACTTTTGTGTTTGAATGCATCAATGTTTGTGCTGTTGCGGCCACGGCCACTTGCAGCAGGCAACTATGAATAGTTGAAAGGATGTGACGCTACTAGCATGCAATGATTGAGAAACCAAGGCCCAACATATACAGATTCACTCATATGTCCAAGCTGAGCCTGGACTTCACTGTGAAACCGCACATCTTGGGCCTTGGTTTGCAATTCATTGCATGCACATGTTGCTGTCTCATCAACGACTCAGATTATGGTTATGCTGTGCATGCAATCACTGCACTGGTGGCAAGCTAGTGTGACACTTGTGTCTTGTGTCATGAATGCATACCATCCTACTGTTGTGTCTGTTTGCCACCTATGGCTGCCGTTTTGCAGCTCAAGGCGAGTTCGTTGTGTACACGAGCTATTGACCTGGGCATCGGCGCAGTTTTCACCTGCTTCCAGGTCAGCCTGCACCTGCCTGCAGGCTACGACTCGAGGCGTACTGCCTGTGTACTGCATGCATGTGTTGTGCTTTTACTGGTTTCTTGTGCGATTTCATGAAGGTGAACATGGTTTATGTCTCACGTGCTGCTCAGTGACCTGTGCCACCTGGACCGATCCCTCTGACTACTATTCCAGCTCACCTAGTCGACGCTCCACACAAGTGCGTCTGACTTGATCATCCGAGAGGGACACATGCATGCCGTGCGCACGTCTTTTGCAGCGCACAATCAAGCCGTTCCACTGTGAACGAGACTGCGAGTCTCGCTTTCTTTCCTCCAGCTGCTGTGCGCTGCAATGCTGCACAGGAGCATTCACAGCGCGCTAAAGTTTCACTGGCGCTTTGCCAGGGCAGCAGCGGGTGATCTTGGGGCTCCCGCCTCCTCCAGTCACCACCACACTTTGAAGTCTGCTGTTCCTGCAGATGCAGGTGCGTTAGCGCCATTGGAATTTTTGGTGTAGTTGTTGTAGACGCAATGAGGCCATGCGTAGGCCGCTACGTGCGCACCGCAGCGAGCTCTTCTCAGCCAAAACTGCAAAAACCACCGACCGGCTGTGCTTGCTCGCTGCTGCGCATCTGCAGGTCTTGCTGCGTCTAGGGCGTTTTCATCATCATGCAGTGCTCAGATCCAGTTCGGCTGGGGCAGCAGGACGAGCGGCGCAGCATCAGACCAGGCTGTGACCACTCCAGCAGCAGCAGCCCATCCAAACGTTAGTGTGCAGCCTTCTGGGCTGCATGCGCTGCAGCAGGCCCTAGGCATCCAGCACGAGCACGCGCTGGTGTCTCGATGTGCAGCAGTATGGCAGATTCCAGCTGAAATCCTGCAGGCCAACGTGCAGGCCCTGGCTGACGTCCTGCATCCATGTGGCCGCGACACAACCGCACACGCTCTTTGGGTGAGTAGCACGCAGGTACATCCCACTTAGAATCGGCCAGCAAGTGCATTGTGCGCATTAGTGCCTTGTTAAGTGTGCGCCGTTGCTCTGTCTTTGAAGGGCAGCATCCGACGCTAGGCTGCCGCGCACTGCAGTGCATGTGGAAAGGGTTGCAGCAGCGGCACAGCTGCACCTGCATATACCACTCACCCTTTGCAGGAACACATGACATGTAAAACCAGCTCCTGCTTTGTACTCCTGGCAGCAGCCCGCTAACCCCCTGTTGAATTGCATCTTCCTTTCACCCGTAGGTGATGGTGCGGTGCCCTGAGCTGCGCCATGCAGACGAGCAGCAGCTACGGTCAACCCTGCGCCACCTCAGCGCCATGGTTCAGCACTTAGACCTAGACAAGCCAACGCTGCTTGCCCAAGTCTACCGCAAACCTTGGATGATCAAGGCAGCAGCAGCACGCGCCAACCGCGCGAGGGCAGCAGCAGCAGCAAAGGCACAAGCTGGCCGGCCAAAGCAGAGCAGCAGCGCGGCGTGCAGCAGGCAGGGAGCTGGAAGTAACAACAGCGATGCGGAGTTTAGTGATAGCGAGGAAGGCAGCAGCAACGGTGGTGGCCGTTACATGGCGCCGTGGCATCATGAGGCGTTGCTGTTGATGCTGGAGCTATCGACCAGCAACAGCCGGCAAAACAGCAGCAGCATCAGCAGCAAGAGTGTCTCGCCAGCGCCAGCAATGGCAGCTGTGCGCAGCTATCTTACGGTAGCTGAGACGACGCAGCAGCTGAGCAACGGCTGGAAGGCTGTGGCTTCTGTGCTGCCTGGATCAGCCAAGATGCAAGCAGCAGCAGTAGCAGCAGTGTCTAGCACTTCCGCTAGGCAGCAGGACACCTCCAGCAGCAGCAGCAGCGGCAGCTATGACACCCTGCAGCAGCTGCTGGCTGCTGTTCCGCTGCTGACGCTGCTGCCAAGGGAGGTGCTGCTGTCACGTTGGCAGCTGCTGCTGTCTGGGCTGCTGGGCAGCCACCAAACTGCAGCAGCGCTGCTGATGACGAGCCCTTACATTGTTGTGAGCTATGCAGACTTGCAGGACAGTGGGTGCCCCTATGAGCTTCAAGGCTTCTTCTGAAGCTGCTGCAGGGTGTCATTGCTGCTGTGTGTGGTGCTGCAGCTGCGTGTCGGCTTTACGCGCTATCAGGTTTCCTCCTTTCACCTGTACCGGTTAGGGTGGTGCGGCAGTAGGAGTACTGCAGGTGCATCTGGTTGTGGGGCAGCGAATGATCATGCTGGCTCCTGTGTGTTGTGGTTGTGCTGAGTATGCAGACCTTGTGGGTTCTTGTGTTGAGGCTACTACGAAGCACAGCTAGTGTCTGGCCTCTTGTGTTATGCCACCTCAGCAGACAATGCACAGCAGGCAGCAGCAGCGCCTGTGTGCTACTGTTGCTCTGTTGCGTGCATTGTGCATGGGTGTTTGACAGTCATAAAACTCAAAAAAGCTTTCCACTGTAGAGTAGTGTATCGTGAGCATGGATGGGGTGCTTGGAAACGTACATCTGCGAGTAACATCCGGCTGTCAACCATGGGTTGGTTGGTGGTGGGGTGCTGCTGAATACTATCTTTTGTACAGCCAATGTGGCGGAGCCAGCTACCAGTCTGTTGGTGTGTTTCTTGGGTACGCGCATCCTCTGGCAGGTGAGTCAGCAGCATGTCAGCTGCTTCTTCTGCTGTCGACTGTGCACAATCCCTTGATCTGGTGTAACACAGCATGCCAGGGCCGCAGCATGCAGCAGAGAAGGCTGTTATCATCAAGTTTCCCTTTGTTGCGTTGCTTTGGATGCTGTTGTGGCCACTTGTGTCCGCAATTTGCGCCATACCCGTTGCGAGCAGCATGTTGTTGTGGTTGTGTGTCGGCAGGGCATGCCAGTTGGGTATTGGCATGCGTAGCCTCCGTTGCTTTGCTTACATGGTTGCACATCCCCCGTGTATCAACATACATAACTTTACATGCCGTAGTAGGCAAGGTGGAAGGGCAGGGGGGCCCTACTGGAGCATTGGTTTGGTGCATTGTAGAATGCGTAGAGAGATCAACAGCACGGGGGCAATTTTGATCACAGCTCTCCACCCACACGTTCTGTGGTGCAGTTCTCAGCCAGATGTGTGTGGTCTGTCCTGCACTGAATGCGTGGACAATACAGTTCTGATCCTTTTGTGGTGTTTTGAGGTGTTTTGAAAAGCAATAGCGTAATGCGACTGGCTACAGCTACTGTTGAGACAAGCTTCTGATGGCGAGTATTTGTTGATTCTGTCCGTGTTCACAGGATTGAAGCCTGATGAAGGGTGAAGAGCCCGAAACGCGTCGCTTTCCATGTAATACGACAAAACAGAGTCAACAATAGTCTGAACTTGTCTCAACAGTAGCTGTAGCCAGTCGCATTACGCTATTGCTTTTCAAATTTCAGTTCTGATCCCTTTGTGTTTGCGTGGTTGTGTAGCTTTGTAGCTCTGGTGTCGCTATGCCCTCCCATGGCACTGCTGATTTATGTTTGTTTTTGTGGGTGATGTGCTGGCGTGCTGTCACTCAGTTGCACGGCCCCTGGGCTGAGTTGCAAGCTTGAGGTGTCTGACCGTGAAGCTCTTGTGAAGCCACGCACTGTTTGTTTGCACCCATTTGGCCGTGGTAGACAGATTGCAAGTTAGCTTTGTGCGCAGTATCACTGTTGCATGGTTGAACGTTGTTGTTGGGCGCAGCATATTTGTAGCACTGCGGGTGCACTTGCATGTGTACCATTGGATGGCTGCACCTGTCGTTGAACAAGTACTGTGACAACACAGCACGGTGCTGTGAGCGTTCCAGCACGCATTGATGCTTGCTGCACTTGCTTGGGCACTGGGTTTTGTTACTCAGTAACATACAGTGTGTGGCGTCAATGGCGAATCACATGCAGGATCATCTTGCTAGTGGTAAAATGTCAGCAAAAGATGCGGGAGACGTGGCCTATTCGCCTGCTTGTCCCATTGTCCCATTGCGATGGTTGGCTGCACACTGCTGCCAGCGCTGCGCTTCAGCAAGCACAGGCTGTACATGCATCTGGTATACCAGGCAAGCGGGTACTGCTATGTATGGTATGTTGTGTGTGGTGACGCACGTCTGCGAGTTGTGTTGTAAAGAGTCTTTCTTATCAGGCCCCTCCGGGAGGGTTACGCATGGATCCAGTCACCGTCAGATTGTAACCAACATGCGATCAACCTCTTCGTGCTTCAAGCAGGGTGGCTGGCAGCTCTGCGGCTCAATCTGACCAGCAAGCTTCTGCGCATCATCATCACGTTGCCCACTCAGGTAAGCTGCTCTTGAGGCACGGATTGGCTCAATGCGTCACGCATGGCATAATAGCCTTGCCGCGTGAGTCACGCCAAAATTGCACTGAAGTACCTCGTGTCAAACACAAGGGCAGCCAGACATGCTTGCTACAGCCCACCCCGCTGCTGTCGCGCAGGTGGTGCAAGATCAGCAATGCAACTTGCATGCCAGGCTGGCACTGCATGGCCATACTATGCTCACACATAGAAAACCCACTGCACTCAGCCTGAGCATGCGGCATGCTAACACACGTGCTAGTGCCGCCCCCTGTCTTAAATCTGTGACCTTGTGTAACTCAAGATGTAAAGTTATGTGAGGTCCAACTTGATGTGAGTGATCAACAACCAGTGACCAGCATGACAACATGCGGCCATAAAACAGCACCCATCACAGGAGCATGTTCAACGCCACCACAAAGACACCAGGCCATGAAGTCGCCTGGGCCTCTAACCCCAGATCCTTACTGCTGTGTGTACTCACGATGTAAAGTCATGTGAGCAAAATATCTGCGACTGCTGCGTGTACTCACGATAAAAAGTCATGTGAGTAAAGGGGGTCAAACTGGTTGTGCAGAGTGTGTTGGTACTGTAAGGCCATGCAACATCTGCATGACACCAACACGTGAAGCCTGACAGTGTACCTAACACCCAAGCACATCCAACGCCACCACCATCATCATCATCATCAAATTACCAGATCAAGCCATAGATCAACGCCATCGGCCACGCGCCCCCCCCCCCGGGGCGGAAGAAAGAGGGAGCACCGCTCCATTATGTTTGCAACTATTACGCACATCCCAAGCTTTCACAAGATACGCAGCAATGCTCCTAGACACCAGTCGGCAAACGCCACCACCAAGCTTGCTCATCTGTTGCCGCCTCCAGGACACCAGGCCATGTTGTCGCCTGGGCCCCACACCTCATGTTGATGCTATGGCTTAATGGGTAACATGATGATGATGATGACCTCATGTGGCAGCAGCCCTGCCACCCCATGCTTGCCCCCCTGCCGCCATACACCCCACCCTGTCACTGCTTGCTGCAGCAGCATGCTCTACATAAATGGACACACCCCATACCTTCAGACCTGCCCACACACCACTGCCAGGCTTGAACGCTGACTACTGCCAGGCTTGAACGCTGACTACTGCCACTTGCCTCTGAAAACTCCTGACGGCTGCACATGCAGCTTGCGCAAGGCCCAACCTTCATGGTCATCTACTTCTTGACAGGTCCCTTCTTGGTGGCTGATGCTGCATCGTCAGCAGCAAACGCAGCAGCAGCAATGGACCTTGCGCGCTTGGTCACCTGCTGCGCTGCTGCAGCCTGCTTGTTGGTAACGCGCTGACTCCTCCTGGCTGGCGTGTTGCTGCCAGGCTGGGCTGCCAGCACCTGGGGAACAGCAAGCAGCAACAGAACAAACAGCAGCGTGTAAGCCTGTGTTGAAGGAGTCCGCCTCATAGCAGAGACAACATGTAAAGAGACAAAAGAATGCATGAGCTGCTGCCAGCAGAGTGCAAACTGCCATCCCGTACTCGCATGTCGACAGCTGCGAGGCTAGACACGATCATCGTTGGTTGAACCAAAGCACATGCAAACTGATTACAAAGACACCAGGCTACACACGATGAACCAAAGTCAGACCAGCAGACCTACCTGTGCTTCTGCTGCTGCTGCTGCTGCTGCTGGCTTCCTGATGCCACGCTTGTTGTGCTTGGGCACATGTACTGCTGCTGCTGCCGCTGCTGCTGCTGGCTTCTGCACGCCAAGTGGCCTTGGCACCTTGCTGCTGCTGCTGCCGTCAGTCACAATGACTGTTGTGCTGCAGCCGCTGCCGCTGCCACTGCCGCTGCCGATGCTGCTGCCAAGTGGCGAGCTGAGCACCTGAGGAACAGCAACACAGAACGGAGAGTTGAGCAGATGAACCACACCGTAGATCGAGCAGCTGTGCAAGACGTAGCTGATGGCTGATATGCATCATATGCATACATCAAAATGAACAGCAGGCCGTGAGCTTGGCTAGCTTGGCAGGAGTGGGTGACTGAGCAGCAGGGTATGAAGTTGTAAGCTGATTTTGGGATGCTGTTTGCAGTGCCGGTGCCGAGCAATGCAGGCAGACTGCAGCCAGGGCCCACCTGTGGCGCCGCACCAGTCATCACGCTGACAGGCCCAGCCATCTGCTCCTGCAGCAGCACTGGCCAGCCGCTGCTGTTCACGCGCACACGGCTCGCCCAGCCCTGCAGCTCTGGGATCATGCCGCGGCGTGCGGCGTCTTGAATGGTGGCAATGCACGTGTAGCGCTTGTTGTCCTGCCAGAACTGGCTTGCCAGGAAGTACACCAGCGCTGCCATGCCATTAAAGCCGTGCTCCAGCAGCACCTGCAGTCACAGACAGAGAGCAGCGGCAAGCAGGGGGCCTCAGAGTTTCCTCCGAGGTGTCTGCATGCTTACAGGGTGATGCCACCCTCACACACAACGCAAAACAGGCCATACACATGCAGAGCAGAAAAGCACAATCACCCCAACGAGCCACCAACACACTGCCAATTTTCAAAGGCAGGCCGGTACACCGTATAGCGTAGTGGCAGGGAGCGAGTCCACAGCCTGCTTCGCGTGTTTTAATACTGCTTTCGCCATGACGATATAGATAGTGGGAAGGCTTGGCTGAGGCTGCTGTAACAGCTGGCAGGAAAATGCAAGGGCTGCAAGGACACAGCCAGGTGCGAGCCCGCTGCAATGCATGCAGCCTCCGGGAGCTGCCAGCTGTCAGCAGAGCAAACTGCTGGTCAGGTGGCCTCAGCCAATAGCCGTTTGAGGGGTTACACACTTTCAAGCACCGAGAGCGGCACAATTCAACAAGAGGCAAGACAGAGGAAAGGCGAAAGCAGCAGACAGGTGCAGGCACCGGCAGCAAAGGGAAGGCAGGGGACCAGCAACGAACAGGTCCCCAAACAAGCCTGGCGCAAGGGCGCTCAACGCAGAAACAGGCAACGCAGGCCTGCAGCAGAAACACTGCGAGAGCTGCAAAGCACCACACACTATGGGAAGCAACCAGCATCAGCACAGCTATCAAAGCTGCACGACAGCGCACCACTGTCAGACGCTGCATGGCATCGGACATGACACTATGTAGGGGCTGCAGCGGGCAACACCATCTCGTTGCTGCAAGGCAGCATAAAACCATGAAACCCAGCGAGCGGCACAGGTTCGGCAGGTGGCGCGGCACGTTGTGCATGTTGCGCAACTACTCTGCGGCAACTGACAACCAGTGGTCAGTCACCTGAAACCAGAGGCACCGCTAGCAACACAGCCACTGCAGCGCCACCACCCAGTGCACAATGCGGAACAGTAGCCACAAAAAAAGGGGGCGGTAAGGGCGGGCGAGTTGCAGTTCGCATGAACAGCAACGAAACGTGCAGAGCTAGACGCCTGCGCATGCTAAGTGGCCTTCGGCAGCAGTGAGGTAATGACGTGTTTTGACTGTCACCTCACCCACTGCTTGCCTTTGACCAGGCAAGCAGGGATACAGCTACGCTGCATTAACCGCAATGAACAAGTCCATTGCACATTAATACTGCTTTCGCCATGACGATATAGATAGTGGGAAGGCTTGGCTGGGGCTGCTGTAACAGCTGGCAGGAAAATGCAAGGGCTGCAAGGACACAGCCAGGTGCGAGCCCGCTGCAATGCATGCAGCCTCCGGGAGCTGCCAGCTGTCAGCAGAGCAAACTGCTGGTCAGGTAGCCTCAGCCAATAGCCACATTGAAAAGACCAGTGGAACAGGAAGGGGGGGGGCTGCAAGCAGCAAGGCTTGCAGCCCACCTGGCCCGCCGCAACACGGCGCGCAGATAGAAGCCACAACACATGTGGCAGGCAAACAAACAGACGCACCCCAGCGCACACCACTAACGCAGCAAACACTCACGCTGCCAAACCTACCCCGCTGAATCCAGGGCTGGGGCCGACAACTGCTGCGAGAAGCAGCAGCAGAAGCAAACGCAAACCAAAACACACAACCACCAGCACAAACCACCACTGCAGCAAGCACACATGCTGCCAACCTTCAAACCTCTGAATGCAGTGCTGGGGCCGACAACTGCTGCAAGCAGCAGCAACAGCAAATCAAATGCTGAGCAGCAGCACGCTGTACACACGCATGCCCAACACGCAGCCTTTGCGCAGCAAACACCTAGCTGCGGGACCATCTGCAAGCTGGTGCTCGATGCGAACAGCTAGCAAGGGCCAGGAACTGTGGCGCCGAGCCATAGGGCCGGTGAGCGTCGAACAAGGCAGCTGGAAGCTGTCAACCGCAAGCAGCATCAGCTCATGAAACCAAGGCTGAGCCGGCCACAACGGCACCACCACCGTAACATTTGCACGCTCTTCGCGCACTTTCTGCACAACCTGCAGCAACATTGAGGTGGTGACGGGCGGGAAAGCAAAGGCATTGCCCCAAGCAGACCATGGCTGCAGCAGGGCATCAACGCCCCTGCTGCCAGGGCACTGGAACAAACTGTAGAAGCAGTGACGGTGCGTGTTTTCCGCCGAAGCAAACAGGTCTATTTTGTGCGGGCCCCACATAAGATCCAGCCAACTAAACATCTCAGAATCCAGGCGGTAGTCCCCATGGTCAACAAAGCGAGAAGGTGCATCAGCTCTATTAAGTTCTGATTTCACCCTGACCACCTGCAGCTGAACATGCAGATCTTCAAGCACAGACCACAACAACCTGTACTCGTCCTTGAGAGCAGCGGACCGTGAAGCAAAGCGCCCCAAAACAGACTCTGTCACCGTGTTATCTTCATGCAGCCTCACCACACGATCGCGCACCACAGGCTCAAAAGACAGCAGAGCCATGCGCACAGCTCGCATCTCCTGCTGGTTGATGTGCATGCACGCTTCAGCAGCGGACCAGGCGCCGTGAGCAATCCCTTCGGGGCTGTCGCCCAGGACAGGCAGCACAGCGCCCCAGCCTGTGGGACATGCATCAACAAACAAATCAACAGTGGCCGGGCGCAACCGAATAGGCGACGACAAATGCTGCACAGGGATGCTCGCCCACCACTCAAGATCACGGAAGGACTGGCGGGAGATGCTGACAGTCCCATTCCAGCCAGAAACAGACGCACAATCGTCATGCAAACTACGCAGAAACAGGTTGGCCGGCATGACAGCCAGCCGCACAGACTGCGCATATCCACAAAATGCAGCCAGCGCTCGCTTTGGCACGCGGCGCTTGTACTGCTTGGCAGCAATAGCAATGCCGCGCGCCAGGCGGGTGAGGCGGGCAACCTTGGCTGGGGGCACACAGAAGGTGCCTTGGGCCAGGTCCACAACCAGGCCCAAATGCTCCAGCCGCTGTGTGGGCTCCACACAGACTTGGTGGGGTGGGGCGTAAAGCCAAGCCAGTACATTATGGATTGGATCCACTCAGCACCGGCTGCTGCTGTCTCCTGGTCAGGGAACACAAACAAAAGTCATCCAAGTAGGGCAGTACCTTGCAGCCAACCTGCGCTACACTGCCACGGCTGCCAGGCGCTGCAGGGTACATGGTGCCTGACGGCACACGTGTATGCGCAGGGGGGCGCAGATGCGCAACAAAAGGCCTAGTCACCTTGGTGAAGTAGTAAGGCGAGTTATTCCAGCCAAAAGGCAAGCAGTTGATCTGATAAAACTCGCCAGCAAACTCAAAGCAAAAGTAATCGACTGCGCT
>CADDIJ020001128.1:9759-32737 GCA_902809745.2 Tetradesmus lagerheimii | reverse complement strand
GTTTATGAATACAGTTGTAAGTGGCGGTTCAAGCTGAATAGCTTGAAGTCTGCTGTCATGCATGTCTCACCAGCTAGACAGCCCAGCCAGTTGGCTGATTCTGGCATCGTTTGGAATGGTGTGCCTGTGCCTGTTGTATCAGAGTACTGCTACCTTGGCCTGTGGTTCAACAATGCCTGCAACTGGAATACGCACTTTGAGAAGATGTTGGCAAAGTGCATCGTGTGAAGGGTGGGCTCATGCCAGTTTGGAAGAGCCGGCTCATCAGCGTGGAAGTAAAGCGTATCATTCTGCTTACATGCGTTCGCCCGATTGATGAATATGGCAGTGAGGTCTGGTTTCCGTCAACTGCAAGGCAACTGCAACAGATTGACAAAGTGCAGACTGACATCATCAAGTGCTCAATGCGTTGTGGCAAGGAGCGCCCTTGCACTTCACTTGTTCTGGATGAATGGGGTGTGAAGCCATTGCACATGTGGCTTCATCAGAGGGCGATGGAGTATTACTTTAGGGTCCAGCGTATGCAGAATTCGCGTTTGCCACGTCGGGTTTTCTCAGCTGAGTGGAAGCGCCCTAGTGGTGCTGTTGCGGTGACACCTTGGCATAAGTATGTGCAGAGTTTGCTTTGCAAGTATGGTGTGGATGTTGAGGCGGCGGCTGATCGAGCTAATGCGTGCCAGAATCACATCAACCGTCAGGTCAGGAAGCTGCATGCAGACAGAATTGTTTGTGAATCACTGCAGCACTCTACTTTGAGCCGTTACATCACGCATGTGCACCCTATACATGCTGATGCCATGCGTTTTAAAAGGGCTAGGCCCTTTTTGTGTTCTGGTGCGCCAACGCGTGGTATTGAGTTGCTGATGCGTGTTCGAATGGGCTGTCTTTGCATGCATGAGCGTACCAGTCGTTATGGTGGCAGCAGAGCTGATTCTAACACAGCATGTCCTGCTTGTGGTCAGGGTGTTGAGTCTTTGTCACATCTGATGTTTGATTGTCCGCTACTTCTGCTCAGAGGGATACTATGCTTGATGAAATTCGGTCTGTTTTGCGTGATGTTGCTGGCGGCGCTGAAAAATTGCGCAATGTGTTGTCGTTGACTGCTGCATCCACTAAGTTGTTGCGTTTTGTTTCTGATGATATTTGGGGTAGTAGGGGGGTGTGCCGAGTGATATCTAGGAGCATTGCTGAGTATCTTGTCCAAGCTTGGGATGTGCGTAATAATTGCAAACACAATGGAGCAGTGCTCCCTCTTTCTTCCGCTCCTGAGGGGCGCGGGGCCGATGGCGTTGATGCTATGGCTTAATGGGTAACATGATGATGATGATGACAGAGCTCAGTGTCAGGGTGGCTTAGGGCAGGTCACTTTACAGTACACTGCTGCAGTGCCAGGTCGGTACCAGCCGCTGGTATGACATACGAACACACTGAATAAGCAATACTTGTAAATTACCGAATTACCAAAGTAGGGGAAACAATGACCGGCGGCCTAAACAGGCCTGCCGGGGAGTGCAGTGCACCACTGTTGCTGTTCGACAAATGAATGGAGCCCCTGCTTGCTGGCAGCTAAGCTGCTAGTCCTGCAACCAGACAGATTCGTCCCACGCTACCTACACCCACGCTGACACTCTGTTTCTGTGCCGGCAACCTCCATACAAAGACGAGATCCATCACGCAGTCATTCCTCCGGCTGTCGTGTTACTGTTCCAAACAGTGTGCTGCGTGCCGAATGTTTCCTGTTGCTGCTGCTACTGCCGCAGCAGCGGGCTCTGTCCCTCGTTCAGCTTCCTTGCAAACGCCAGCATGCGTTGGTGTGCGGGGTACTCCTGGAAGGGGGTAGGGTTGCCGCCGCCCCACGCCTCAGACACGTTGTGCATGCCCCCCAGGTGGTGTGCCAGCACTGGCAGGATCTCCTTGGCATCTGACACCACCATCACACGAGACCTGCAGGGAAGGCACGTTCGCGCCAGGAAGTGCCGAGCATCAGCCAACACCACTGGCCATGGACCATAATCTAGCATCTACCGTTGAAGCAAGATTGAGCAGCAGACTGCAAAACCCAATCTTGCAAGCTGCATGGCGGCCATGAGAGGTGGTTACTCAAGCTGCGCATGCATGTCACGAAGCGCCAAGATAGCCTGCTATATGATGCTGAGCAGACACTGCCTGCTTCAAGCGCTCACTTGGTCTTGGCGTCCAGGAAGGATGACAGCAGCTTCCAAGGCGTGGCAAACCAGCCGGGCGCGTTGATCACAAACGCCGAGTGCACGCGCACCGGGCAGTACTGCACAAACCTTCCCAGCATCTGCAATGGGCGGGCCATCAAACAATACAATGCAGCGCAGTTGCAGTACCAGTGAACATGACTTCAGCCAGAGCACTCATCACACACCGTGGTTAGCAACATGCACCGTGCAGGAGTCCTGCCATGCCGCTTTATGGGCTGCATCCCCTGCACACCAACTATACCACAGGATGCAGCAGTGCGCCACGGCAGATACACGTGCTAGCTACAATCATTGTAGGTCGGACCTCATCAAGCCCCCGAAGAGCCTGAAATGCACAGCGCGCACCTTGAGCAGTGTGATGAGCTCGCTGTTGACCATGCTCAGCTTGAAGCCTGCCAGGTCGTAGATCTGCACCTGGCTGCCACCAGGCAGCGGGCCCGGTGCAGCAACCTGCAGCCAGCAGACACACCAGGCACACACATTTATAGTTGTTGAACACGTGCAGGGAACAAGAGGTACACAGGCAGTGTCTAGCATCTGTGCAGGCAGCAAGGGGGCTGCAGTGTGGAAGTTTGACATTGCAGTGTAGTCAAACTGTGTGACCAAGTCACAGCCATGTACTGCGATGCGAAGCGTCACCCTGCTTGTGATGATTCGACAGGCAGCGTGGCTGTCAAGATGACCGCACTCAATCAAACACTCTGTGCCGCACCGTCGCTGGCACCCGTGGAGAAGACATCAACCACGGTGCATTTCAGCGTTTCCATGCCCCACCTTTGTCATGTACTCGTTGAGCACTGCCATTGTGTACTCCAGCTCATCCAGTGGCACACCCGGGGTGCCTGCACCGTCAGCAGCGGCACAGCAACATACATCACCCCAGCCGTCAGCCATCGCACTGTGACTGGTAGCTGCTATATACAGCTATGCATCGGTTGGTATGCACTGACCGCATCATCAAAACTGCGGCCTGCTGCTGGGCGTCAGACACTGCATGTGATGAACACATGATCAATTGTAGCTGCGGCCTGCTGTGCAGCCACCCAAACCACGCTGCCATGATAGTAACAGATAGCACAGCCAGGGTTCAGGCATACGCATCCTGCAGTCACGTCATGTTCACGTCACCAGGTGCTGCCAAGCAGCAGTGCTTCCAGAGCACACAAAATCTGCACACACCTTCTGGTGGGCTGAACACCAGGCTGCACAGCTCCTTGATGCACCCAACCTGCAGCAAGTGCAGCAACAGCAAACCGCTGTGATGGCATTGCAGTACCGCATGTCCCTCATGTACTAACCAAGCATTCACCCTGCTCGACTGTCACTGGTCAGGCTGACTCGTTGTGTACAAATGCAATTTAGGCAGACGTGAAAGCAAAACCTGGTCCCTGCACTCTATTGTATAGTATATATGCAGGTGAGCTCACCTTGGTGTACAGCACAGCATGGCCATCTGGCGACTCGTCCATCAGCGTGTAGGTGGGGAACGCGGTCGTGACGACGCTGTGGTACGGCACAGGCCGCTCAAAAGCGCTGTCCACACGGAACTTCTGCCGCCACTCGTGGGTGCTGCGCGCATGCTGCTTTGCCCCACGCACAGTGAAGGCATCGTGCAGGTACCTGTAAAAGAACGGGTACAGCAGCAGCAGCAGCAGCAGCATCATTTGCATCAACACTGCCTGTGCGTCACTGACGCATGGCATGCCGTGCTTACACCTGAGCACTACAAAGGAGCAAAGGCGAGCCCAATTGCTCAACCGCTACGCAACACACCACCAGTACATTGTGAACACCGAGCTCAGTAGTTGTAACCCCTATGAGCCTCCCCTTGGCTTCTGAATGGGGTTCACACACCTGTTTGAGTTGAGCATGTGCTGTAATGTAGCTACAACACCACGCTTGCCCAGCACTGCCAGTGTTGGCAAGGCAACCGCGTGAGTGCTCTGGTCCTGCAGCATATATGCTACACAGCATGCCGCATGCGTGGCACGCAACTTGCGCAACTTGCGGGAGGCTCCCTTCAGTGCCACTCTGCAGCTCACCTCTGCTTGATGTCATACGTCAGCCAGGCAGGCTCAGGGTCAGAGATGAAAGTAGGTAGCTGCTTTGCCACACTCCCCGCTGCCTGTGGTGCAGGAGACTCCAACAACTGCTCAACTGCCTGATGCTGCTGCTGCTCCAGCACTGCTGCTGCTTCAGCTGTGGCCGCATCATCGCAACCACCAGAGCCGCACTCCTGGGTTGTCATGCGCTGCCGCAGCTGCAGCAGCTGCTGATCTGTCCTGGCCAGCACCATCTGCATCTGCAGGTAGCGGCTGGGATTGGCAACCAAATCAGCACCAAGCAGCTGCAGGGACCACCCCACACTGCTGTCTGTGGTGCTGCTCTGGGTGCTGCAGGTCCTGTTGCCCCATTATTTCTCCATTAGAGACAGCCGTCAGCTGCTGTTCTATTGCTGCTGGTGCTTTGATTGCAGCACATGCTTGTGTGATGTCCTCTGCATGTCCTACCACACTGCCTGGCACTGCTTCCGCGACTCTGCTCCTATCAAGGCCATGCAAAGTGCTGCTGCTGCTGCTGTTGTGAAGCTGGTGTGCGGCAGCAATTGCAACAGCAGCGACCACCAGCAGTGCTGCAACTGCCCAGCTGTATGTTGCAGCTACTGCTACTGCTGCTCCTACCGCTGCACACAGCAGTAGCTGCAGGTGATGCGGGATCATGCACGCTGCAGCTGAACTCCTACCAGCCATGCTGTTCCTGCAAACTGCAGGCTGCATGGCAGGGCTAGCTGCCGCACTTGACCTGCCACCGCTGCCAACTGTAGTCGCGCAGACCTCAGTCTCTGCTGCTGTCAATGCTGCAGTAGCCGCTGCCTTTCCTGCAAGCGTCACCGTAGGTGTGCGGGGCTCTACAACCTGACTGCTATGCGGCTGCGCTCGGCCTACTACACTACTGTCTGGTTGCATGTTGACCTCCGGCATGGACTGGTTCCGCACAACTGCCAGCCTTACTGCTGCATACGCCTCCACTGTGTGCTGCACAGTCAGGTGGCTACCCCTGCCGTTAAAACTACCTGCTGCTCTGCCTGCTGCTAGTCCTACTGCCCCATCTGCAGTCGGAACCACCCCAGCTGTCCCTGCTTCAAACGTGAACGATGTTCTGCGTGATGATCCTGGTGACATGGCAGCCAAACTGCCACCAGTGCTGCTGTTGCCCGGCTTGCTAACCCCTGCCGTTGGCTGTTGCCCTAATGGCAGCTGACTAGCAACTGTCCAGCTGAACCCCACTGGCCTGCGCGTGCTGCTATCTAGCTCACCAGCAGCAGCTGCAATGCCAGCACACGACCGTGCTGCAGGTACTGCAAGGACCTCCCTGCACTCGCTGCTGAGCAGCGCTGCACGCATGTGCTGTGGCTCTATGGTTGCCTGTGCTAGCCCGTATGGTGTGGTGATGCCCAGCTGCAAGGCAGCAGGGCCCTCGGCAAGCTCCAAGGGACAAGACAGGTCTTCTAAGGTCACTTTAGGCTCTAGCTGCACTGCAGGACTGCCAGGGAGGCTGCTTGCAGCTGCCTCTGGTGCTGCTTCACTTGCTGCTGCTTGCAGGAAGGAGTGCCAGCTTGCAGGAACAGGCACAGTGCAGCCCCAACCTGCCGCTACACTTGCCCAAGGCATGCAGCCCCCAGTACTTGCAGGACATGCTGCTGCTGCTACTGCTGCACCTGCCGCTAGCTCCATTGTGCTACTATCTGCTGTCCTGCCACTTGCTAGCACGCTTGTCCCATTGTTCGTCTTAGCGCTGGGCAACTCTACAGGCTGACTCCACGTGGCAGCAGTTGCACAGTGTGGTCAGCTGAAAGCTGAGCTTTCAGCCGAGCTTAGCTCGGCTTGCTGTCTTTGTGTAGACTGCAGGTAGAGATATGTTGCCATACTTTGCCACAGCACAAGGCAGCAGCTGCAGCACTCAAATGGCTAGAAAGGGCGACTGCCGCCAACTCTGCCTCATGTTCATGGCCAGGCGATTGCCCGCCTTAGCAACCCCTCTGCTCAAACCTGCCAACAACAGGTGTGGGACCATCAAGTTATTTCATCAACGTATGAGCGTCTGATAACAACTGGCAGCCCCGGACCTTAGCCTGCCAGCATATTGTGTCATCAGCTCAGCGGCACCTCCCGCTTGAACACCCAGCTAAAGCAGGCAGTACAACCCCTGTCCCGCCTCCTGGCTGTGAGCTTCCCCTCCAGCTGCAGCTCAGACAGCCGCCGTAACATGCCCGGCGTACTCAACAGCTGCCGTACTGCCGCACTGCTGCTGTTGGTACTGCCGTCCCCTGCTTCACGCTGCACCTGCAGCACACAATCAAATGTACATG
The DNA here is from genome assembly GCA_902809745.2 of Tetradesmus lagerheimii. Classification (NCBI taxonomy): domain Eukaryota; kingdom Viridiplantae; phylum Chlorophyta; class Chlorophyceae; order Sphaeropleales; family Scenedesmaceae; genus Tetradesmus; species Tetradesmus lagerheimii. The sequence goes on along the minus strand of CADDIJ020001128.1, from coordinate 26,140 downwards.
AGCAGCAGTAAGACCAGCGGCAGCAACTGGAACACTTGCCGTCTCTGCTTGTCTTTCTTGGAAAGGAAGCTGGTGCCCGCAACATCCAACAATAGTTGGCTGGTAGTGAACCACACTTCCTGCAGACTATCATGTTCCAACCGTAAGCTGTTGTCATCCTCGTGCCTCACCTGCCACACTTTGCAGCACTGCTCCACTGCTGCTGCCACATCATTCACCGTCCAGATACCCAGAGCGTCTGCAGCAGCCATGAAGTCCACATACAGCTGCGAGCAGCAGCGCGCATCTGCAATGCTGCCATCGACTGTGCTACCAGCGCTATCCGCTTGCTGTCCTGGCTGCTGCTGCTGCTGGTCCTGCATTGGTTGTTCAGCACCTTGCATGCTGCTGCTGCTGCGTGGCAGCTGTGTTGGGTTGCCTTGTTGGTGCCAACCGTCATTCATCCTAGCACCAGGCAGCACCACTCCTTGCTGCACCACCTCTGCCAGGGCCTGCACTGCGCCACCTGCATCAGCTGCAAACAGCTGCGACACTGCCGACACCTGCATAACCGCACAACAAAGTACACCAAGACAGCAGTATATCAACACAGCAAACCATGTTGAGACATGTCAGGACACTGCAGCTAGCACCTGCTTGTTCTGAGCGCAAGGCACTGTCTCAAGCAGGTAACACATCCTTACAGTTCAATGACGTCAGGTGAGGCTCTTACATACACTGCAGAGATATGCAGCAAGTTCACGCAGCATGGCATGTTGCAGCAGCAGCAGCAGCAGCAGCAGCTCACCAGCGCCACCTCATGCCGCCCCTCATCCGTGGCAATAGCAGTAGCCATACGTGCCAGCTGTGATGCACCGTGGTAGGCAGCCACATCAGCCAGGTTGCTGAACATCACACGGCTCATGCGCACCTGCCAGCAGCAGCAGCAGCAACATCAGCACCAGCAGCAGCAGCAGCAGCAGCACCAGCAGCATCACGCAGCGGCAGCAACTGAGCTGGTGGTGCCCAGGACAGGACGCAGGGCAGACAATGTGTGCAGCACCAGGCGTGTTGTCACAACTCGCTGGTGCAAACACAGTAGGCGATGGCTTTGGGCAGCAGCTGCATAGCTTTTGCTGCGTAGCAACTCTTGCATGATGTTGGCAATATTGCCTAGCATTAATGCTAGACACATGCTGGCACCACCACATGCGGCACCACCGCATGCACTGGAGGCACACCAGCACAGCCAGGACCCACGTGCATACAATCCCAGACTATTCCCCCCATTGCATTGATCTATGTCATGCATCTGGTTTTCTCTGCCCCATGCTTCATGGTCAATAGCCCACAATCATCACCCTGACGTACCTGCATTGCGTTGTGTATCAGCTGCTGGTACAGCTGCCGGCTGCCGCTGTCACAGCCAGCGCCAATCGCAGCCTGCATCGTGAGGTCAAGCGCCCGGCTGTCTACACAACCTGACAGGTAGCAGTATGACAGCAGCAGCTGCCGGTGTTTGTTGTGCTCTGCAGTCCAGCTGCGCCGCCACCTGCGCCATCACAAGACACCAAACAGTGCATTCGCATTCTGGAGCAAGCATGGTGCTGCACTGGTGTGCTGTTTCTGACTCTATATGCGTAGCAGATCACAACCACGTCTCATAGACTGCTTTTGACCACCACAAGCAGCGGTACACCCTGCTTCCTGCATTGTGATACCACTCTCCTTCAAACTGCGCGGCCACGGTTGATGCCTGCAACAAACACATGCTTGCCTCCAGCATGCAACAGACTGACTTGATCATGTTCACCTTTAAATTACCAGCAGCCTGCTGGTCAGTAAGCGCGGCACTGATTTATCACCCAGCCAAAAGTAAGTTTTCTTGCAGTACCGTAGCCTGTAGGCTGCCCAAAAGCACTAAACTTGGTGAAGTCTATCAACATAACATCACGTGTGTGCGCAGCAGATGGAGCCGTACCTAGCCCACGGCTGCACCGCAGCATCATCTGCCCCGCTAGCATCCCGCAGCACTTCTGTGTTGCACCACTGGGAGAGCTGATTGGGTGCAGTGGAGGCGACAACAGTGAGACCAGCCTGCATCAGCAGCAGCATCAGCACCAGCAGCAGTGTGATGAATTTCTGCACAACTTGAAGCATCATCATCAGCAGCAGCTACTCGCTGGGGATGCCGCAGTACCTGAACAATTGCATGTGTAGGTAAACATTGGGCATGCACGGGTGCCGCACAACATCGTGAACAAGAGGAGCAGCACTGGTAATCATGCCCGCAGCTGCGCAGTAACACAACCATCACGGCAGCTGCACACTGGATCACGACTTGGCTTCTGCGCTGCTCACCAGCACCACTAGCACCTCAGGGGCCAAGCCCTGCGCCTCTTCTTTCAGATCAGCAAGCTGCATGGCAGGGTGAACATACAAGCGTCAAACACTACCAGTAACAGTGCCAGAGTTCCTTGAAAGAGGACACCAATCTGTGGCCTGATTTGTCAAGGAAGCAAAGCTCAAGCAGTTGATATGCTAATGCTTGTTGCATGTAGGTGCTGCATCGCACCCACAGTGCCTGTTTGATATGCTTTGCTGCCAGACCTCCAGCAAACCACAACATGCATGAACACAAACGCACGGATTGGACTACAGCTACCGCAAGCATTCACCTGCTGCAGGTAGTCACTGTTGCTGGGGTCTGGCAGCAAGTCAGACGGCTGCCACTGCTGCTGGCCAGCAAGCACATACCGCGGGAGCTCTGCAGATGCCCAGGAGGTGAGGCCCTGCATCACAGAAACCACAACGCGGTACATCCAACTTATGCTGCTACAAGAAGATGGAACATGACTGTACACTGAAGGATTGAAGGCACCTGCAAGCAGCTGGTGTGGCGCAACGCTGGCTGCCTACCTTGACCACTGCAGCCTGCCTGTCTAGCTGTGACTGTATATAGTCAGCAGGATCGTCTGCTTCGTCTCTTGCCAGCGGCTGCCTTCCTCGTCCCGAGCGTGTCCATGTTGCTGCTGCTGTGCCGCTGGCTGCTGCTGCTGACTGCCTGCACTCCCTTCTGCATGAAGCCCTGCTGAAGGGTCTATTTGCGCATGCAGAAGATGTTTCAATCCGAAAACTGGCGAGCATCCTTGAGAGGAAGCGACAGGAGCAGATGACTACAAGCACGAAAGTTTTGAAGTGTAGCACGCACAAGCTCGTGATCTTTCCCGCACCACTGTCATAAACTATAACGGTGAGGTGTTCAACAAACAGCAGCCACCTATGCTTGTAGGAGTGCAACAACCCTTCAACGGTGCAAAGCCCTAGCGATCGAGCGCTGCAAACTCGTATAGTGCGCACAAGCCATTGCAGTTCGGCAGCCTATACTGAGCATTGTGTGGGTGAGACGCCGTACAATATTTCCACGTCTATCACTGGTCGGTGCACATTTGAACACACACGGGTCTGCCAGACAGGACTGTACCATACTCTTGTCGGCACACAGCATCACTGCACACCATTCATTACATGTGCTTTTGCAATCATGCCAGGACAAGGAATGAGGTTCAACAGCAGCTGTCAACAGCCATGTGGCTGTGTGCCTGACATTGTCACTGCCACACATCAGGTGCAACACAGTCCACCCAACAATCAGCTGAAGTGGATGCGCACCAACGCCATTCAAATATGCTCATGCTAATGCACCTGCCGCCCACAGACTGACAAGCCCCACCCAGCAATTGTTTTGGTGGTACCAGCCAACACTCAGTCTCAACCGCAGCCGCAAGGCTGCCCAGCTGTGTTAAAGAGTACGGCGGCTGACCAGCTTCGTGTAAGGCATGCCGGACGGCCTGTAGCAACACGGCACAAGCAGCGGCAGCAGCAGCAGCATATCCGAAGTTGGCAGCATCATACATTGTCTACATGGCACTGGTGATTGCTGAACAGGGCGTTGTGCTATAGCATTCAGTGAGTTGCTGGCATCAAACAAGAGTGGTGTACGCCCAGCAGCCCCAGGTGCACAGCATTCTGAACAGCAAACACTTGAGGCCGCTCAACCTTGTGTGCCCAACAACTCACCGCGTAACGATGTACATGAGCACACCCATGCCTCCTAGTCCCAGCAGCAGCGGCGCCAGCCGGTTGCTGTGCAGCAGCACCCATGCGGCACTGCCATTATCCTCATCCTCCCCTTCCCCTTTGTACACCCGCCGTATCCGAATCTCTTCCTCTGTGGAGTTGTCTGCTTGCTGCTGCTGCTGCTGTAGCTGCTGCTGCCCATCATCCTGGCTAGCTTCATACTCCTCATCCTGTTCTACCTCTACTGCTGGCTCCTGATCATCTGTAGCAGCAGCCGCAGAAGCAGGCGACTGCACCTCTTCCGTTTGCACACTGCTAGATGGCGACGATGCTTTCGATGCATCCTCTTCCTGCTGACTTTGCTGCTGCGGCTGCTGCTGCTCCTGTTGCTGTTTGTCTTCCTCTTTCTGCTCTGAGTCCTGCTGCTGCTGCTCCTGTGTTGCAGCAGCAGGCGGCGCTGCCTTGGCCGCCACAGGCAATGCTGCTGCCGCCCCTCCGTCTTCTGTTGCTGCTGCCGCATCCGCATCCTCCTTAGCTAGCGGTACATTCCGAAATACCGGCCCGGTAGCTGGATGCGTGGGTAGCAGCTCGAAGAGATGTAGCAGTGCTTTGACCCACATGTCGACCACTTCGTCAAACTGCTGCTTTCCCAAGGGGTTGAACATACGGAAGCAGTCTTCAAACGTGGCCTTTTCGTCTCCGTAGATCTCCCAAGTGAATGACATGGGCACGCCCAGCACTTCATACATGTAGTCAGTGCCAGTGCCATGCGCGAGGTAGCTGCGAAGACAGCGACAAAAAGCAAAGGCCATTGGCAGGTGCAAACGGTCCAGCGACAGTAGTTGCATGCAGAATAGCCTGCTGACATGTTTCAGCTGCTGAACAAATTGATCCGCTGGCGGCAAGCTGTACCTTGTGTCCACAATGCACATGCGCATCGTGTTGTTGTACTCACCCAACTGAGTGTCCCCCAGATCCCACGACACACTTTTCGCACGTCAGCTCCTTGATCCGCTGCAGGATGCGGATCGCCGCGCGTGCATCGCTTGTGTTGGGCACCACTGCCTTGTGGTCATAAGGCGTGAACAGCGCATACATGCCGCTGTGTACGTTGAGCCATGTGTGCGGCCGTAGCTCCTTGGCCAGTGACAGCAGGATCTGCACTTCCGGCTCACTGCAACAGGCAGCAGCAATCGAGGAAAATGTCAGTCAGATTGGGTGAATGAGAAGCATCATGCAACATAGGCTGTGCCAGCAGGATCTGCACTTCCGGCTCACTGCAACACGCAGCAGCGATCAAGGAAAAGCGAGTCAGATTGGGCAGTGAGAAGCATCATATTGGTAGCGGATGTTACATAGGCCTGCCAGCAGGATGTGGACTTTCGGCTCACTGGAGCAGGCAGCAGCATATAAGGGAAAGGTGAGACGGAATGGGCCATGAGAAGCATAATGCAACATAGGCTGCGCCAGCAGGATCTGCACTTCCGACTCACTGCAACAGGCAGCAGCAACCAAGAATAAGTGGAGTTGGATCGGGCCATGAGAAGCATCATGCAGCATAGGCTGTGCCAGCAGGATCTGCACTTCCGGCTCAGTGGAACAGGCAGCAGCAATCAAGAATAAGGTGAATAATATTGGGCAATGAGAAGCATCATGCAACATAGGCTGTGACAGCAGGATCTGCACCTCCGGCTCACTGTAACAGGCAGCAGCAATAAAGGAAAGGGATGAGTCAGACTGAGCATGAGTCAGCAGCAGTCAAGGAAAGGTTGAGTCGGACTGAGCGATGACAAGCTCAAGCGACACTGCAGGGGGCAACAGCAACAACAGGCGACGGTGAGACTGCCGCACCTCGGCCAGGGGAACTGCTGCTTAGCGATGCTACACTACACTATCTTCTACGTGACACAATCAACACATCGCCATCACCAGCTGTCGCACCTGTGTGGTGCTTTGCCTGGGTACTCCTCTGCCGGGTTGTAGTCCTTTTCCTTCTTGCCCCAGTCGATGTCCCAGTTGCGGTTGGTGTCCACGCCACGCCCGTTCTTACGCTCACACAGCTGACCGGCCTCGACTAGATCGCGCCCATGAGTGTTCTCCATGGGCAAGATCTGCAGTGACACGCGGTGGGGGTGCGGGGCAGATGGTACAGATTGTAAGAAGAGGAGATGACCCGACATGTTCTTGCGTTTGCACAGCTGGCCGGCCTCAACTAAGTCGCGCCGATGCGTGTTCTCCATGGGCAGGATCTGCAGGTGCAAGGAGGGGGGGGGTGCGGGGGTGCGGCAGGTGACACCAGATTGTGAGAAGTGGTGGTAGCCTGACATGTTCTTGCGCTCGCACAGCTGGCCGGCCTCAACTAAATCGCGCCCATGCGTGTTCTCCTTGGGCAGGATCTGCAGGTGCATTGAGGTGGGGGTGCGGGTGCGGGGCAGACGAGACATATAAAAAAGATTGGAGGCAACCTGACCTGTTCTTGCGCTCGCACAGCTGGCCAGCCTCGACCAAGTCGCGCCCATGCGTGTTCTCCATGGGAAGAATCTGCAGTGACACGAGGTGGGGGTGCGGGTGTGCGGCAGGTGACACGAATTGTATAACTTGGAAATGACCTGATATGTCTTGCGCTCAGATAGCTGGCCAGCCTCAACTAAATCGCGCCCATGCGTGTTCTCCATGGGCAATATCTGCAGGTGCATTGAGGTGGGGGTGCGGGTGTTTGGTGCTACTGCTGCAGTGGCCGCGTTGTGCAGCCATCCACCCGCTGATGCGCCAACACATGATACAACACGATACGCGCCACTGCACAAGCACTAGCAGCTGCATCAGGCACATCAGCTGCACCTTGAGGACTGTCTGCTGCAGGATGGCAGTCAGCCGCTCCAGGCGCTTGCCTGGGCCTGTGTAGTTGAGCAAGCACAAACTCTGCTTTGCTGGCAGTTGTTCAGCTGCTGCTGCAACCTGAGGTTTGGTGCTACTGCTGACACAATACGCGCCACTGCACAAGCACTAGCAGCTGCATCAGGGGCATCAGCCGCACCTTGAGGACCGTTTGCTGCAGGATGGCGGTTAGCCGCTCTAGGCGCTTGCCTGGGCCTGTGTAGTTGAGCATCAGCTGCGTGTCAGCCAGCACCTGCAGCAGCCGCAGCCCCACCTCGCTGCTAATGTACTCGCGGCCATGCTCCCCAAAGTCCTGCAAGCCAGGACAAGACACATGCAGCAGGTGACAAGAGAAAGAACCCGAAGAAAATGAAAATTTGACAGCAGCAAGATGAGCTTAAAGCTCCCTAAAGTCCTGCAAGCCAGGCAGAAGACAGATACAGCAAGTGACAAGAGGGAGAACAAGACGGAAACATGACGACTTTACAAGCAGCACGACAAGCTGCCATGCTCCCCAAAGTCCTGCAAGGCAAAAGAAGTCAGACACAGCAGGTGACGAGAGGGAGAACAAGACGGGACATCACAACGTCATGAACAGCAAGACAAGCTGCTGATGTACTCGCGGCCATGCTCCCCAAAGTCCTGCAGGGCAGGCAGAAGACGGATGCAGCAAGTGACAAAAGGGAAAGCCCGAGGATGATGAAACTTTGACAGCAGCAAGACAAGCTGCCATGCTCCCCAAAGTCCTGCATGCCAGGCAGAGCGCATTGTTTGGAAGGGACAAGAGACAAGAGTGAAGTTCAGGAGGAAACAGAGATCACGACTTCGACAGCAGCCAGATAAGCTGCCATGTTCCCAGGTGCTGGCAAGCAGCTGCTGACAGGGCACAGACAGTCTTGAGCAGGCAGCATGGCTTGTGATGGTGCTTGCCGCCGTCGCTGCTGTGACGGTGGCAGTCGCGATGCTGCCGTGGAAATGGCAGCGTGTGCTAGCTGCTGGATGCCGTGCACCCCCTGTTATAGGCGAAACAATAGCAGCGCGCCGCTGGCCTCAAGCTACTGCTGTTGGTGCAGCTGCATGCCGTCCGCACGCTGCTGCTAGGCTGCTAGTGCTGCTGCTGCAGCTGCTGGCAAGCTCTGCTGGTGGTATAAGCTGCAGCTGACATGTGCCATTGGCATTGTCCTGTTATGTCAGCACCAGGCAACTGCTGCTGCTGCTTCACCTGGAGCTGCTGACGCTGCTGACTAGCAGCTGCTGCTTACTATGAGCGCCCTTGCTTTGGTTGTATGCGATGGGGTGAGGCCTCCCAGCTCAACTGTAACAACCTGCAACACAACGTCGCCAATAGCATCTGCACAGCTGAGCATGCGGTGACATGCATCGACATGTAGGCATGTCTAACATGCTGAGCTGGATGCAGATTTGACCAATATGAGCAAGGAAACACACTTCAGCGGCTTGCCACATGCATATGTGCTGCATAGGACGCGATGGATGCTGCATGCTGTTGCTGTGGTTGCAACCATGCTTTCGTAGCAGTGTGCGGCGCTGAGTGCAGCGTTTAGCGTCCAGCACCATATTCAGCAGCAGCAGCATGTCGGCAGCATTGACTGGATGCGACCAACCGCCTACAGCACCCCCAGCAGCAAGAGCTGCAAGCATACAATAACTACTTGCACGCTTGGAGAGAATACTCATTCAGAGTCTTTGTGGAGCACGCGCTCAATCAACAGACGTGCAATGCTGCTTGACCAGCCAGGGGCCCCCACGGTTTGTCATGTGCGTACAACTGCTCTCTCACGTGCGCCGCATGTACGATTGCACAGCAACATGCAGGCCACGCACCTGCAGGTCAGCTCTGTAATCGCCATCCTGTGCGTGCCGAATCTCCATCTTCATTATGTCTGGGTTGGCAGCTACCAACCGCTCCACTTTTTTCAGCAAATCATTCCTGCAAGCAGTTGCATGCCATGCTTAGCTGGTGTGCCCTGCAAACGCGCTGCATGTTGCGGTGGCTGTCTTGCTCACTTCTTGAGGTATATGCTGTAGTCGGGCTGTGCCAGGCTGGCCGCATCTGCTGCTGAAGCCTGCAACAGATGTGCTGCTGCACACAGGGACAGCAGCAGCTGCGTGCAGCCCCACCAGCCCATGTGGCCCTGAGCACCAGGTCGCTGCTCCAGCAATCTGTTACTGGCGTTTCGGTTGGTCCATCAGCGATAAGCAATGGCTTGTGCAGAGGGCTGTTGACGTGCCGAGGCAAGAACCGTGACTGAGCAGCACACAGCAGACAGTACAACGAATAACTCCCCTACTGTGTCTTATGTTGTGTCAGAACTTTCGTCACTGAAACTATGAAGGTAATTCGGCTCAATTTGGGGCAACAAGCATGCCACACAGCTCAAGAGCCCGAGGAACCGAAGACAACTGCCACTGTTGTGACACTCCGCTCGTAACAGCAGCCCAAGGAACTGCACAATTGACGAAAACATTGTGCTTTCCGATCACCAACTATTGCAGGCTAACTGGGGCTTCACAGTACAACCTCATCTCCGTCACCAATGCTTGCCCGGACTGCTGCCAAGAGAGACGTGCTCGATCGCATCTTACTGGCCTTTTTGACAGGCAATCTCGTTATTGCTGGTGTCGCTGTGTTCAAGGAACGCGGAAAGACTATGAGTGAAGATCAGCTGCTGGCACGCCTGGAGGAGGAGCAAAAGCAGGCCCACCAGAGCAAGGAGCAGCAGAACAATTAGGCGATCGCGTGCGCACGGGGCCTGCGTAATAGGTGAGGATGAAACTGTACTGCATAACTGCTGTCGCGTGGTTGCAGCCAGGTGGGCACAGCTGGCTCCGTTGGAGCTTCCGTTGTTTGCCGTGCATGTGCGTACACGCCCTGTCCGAGCTCTCCTGCTTGACGTGCCAGCGATCCGGCACTTTGAAGTCCTCAGCACTGCAGCCTGGGCTACGTTGTTGAGCAGGTCAGGAACTGCTGCAATTGTGCTGCTGTGGATGCACTGCATGCGCCTTGCTTCATCAACTGCTTTGCATATGGAAGCACATCAGTTGTATTGCCGTGCTGTTGCTGCGCTGCCCCTGCAGCATCCTTGCTTGCAGGACCTCAGCCCAAGCACAGCAGCAGAGTGCTCGCAGGCAGCTGCAGCAGCGGCACTCCCTCACAGTAACATAAGGCACACCAGCACCACCACCAGCAACCAGACTACCAGCAGCAGCTGCTTAGCACCTGCCAAGCAAAGGCAGGCAGCAGCACCATGAGCGCCATTGCCAATGCAGCCACGTACGACAGGTGGTTCAAAGTAGCAGACCAGGACCAAGATGGCCGTGTTACTGGCCCAGATGCAGTCGCGTGAGTTGCTGCTGATGTATCTTTGTAGTGCGAGCTGGTATTGCTACATGAATATTGCAGTGCCAAGGTTGGAGCACTCATAGTAGTGTAGTAGGACAGCAGCAATGGGTGAACAGCTGCAGAACCTTCACCTACATGGCTGTGCAGTATGCTCTGATGGGAGGGAACAGCAGGAGATGCCTGCCAAGGCACCTGCGCTGCGTTACTTGGCGGCCTCTTCTTTCCCAACAGCAGCAAAGGTAGTCCATATCGCTGTGCCCGTTGGGTTCCAACCCCACCTCCGTATGTCACAGCAGCACTACTACTAGTTCAGTTCGGCGCTCTGACAGTCAGACGTAACAGACTATGCATAACCAGCTGTCTGCTTGCTATGACCCTGCTACGCAGACTGGCTTGCACACATTTCACATTTACACGACACATTGTGTGTGTCTCCTGCAAACTGCAGGTTTTTCAAACGCTCAGGGCTGCCAAAGGAGCTGCTGGCTAAGGTCTGGGAGCTGGCAAACAGCCAAAGAGCAGGTGCACTGGTTGGAGCAGCAGGCCACTTGTTGTGCAATGCAGGAGGCACAGCAGGCAGCATGTATGCAGCTAGTGCAGTGCCGCAGCAGACAGCCACAGTGCTCAGAGCAACGTATAAGTTGATGCTAACAGCCAGAGAGCAGATGCACTTGGGCCAAGCAACTTCAGTGATGTGCACTGCACGTTGTGCACTGCAGTATCAAGCAGTTGGATGAATGGAACAGCAAGCACTTAAAGTCCAGTTGTGTGCCCTGTCACCACCTTGTGTTCACTCTGGCAGTGCTAGTAGCTGCGTGGTTAGGCGCTGGGTCTGCTTCTGACTGCATTTCAGCAGCCGCACGCCAGCATAGCAGTAATGTTCAGTATCGTAGCGCACCACCTCGCAGCTGCTCACCATGCCAGCTGTGATTGCAGTGCTTGCACCGGCAAGGTGTTTGTGTGTGTGCGGCGCTGTACTGTACCTACCCAGTGTGGAGATTTGTTTGTCTCACACGTTTCCTTGTGCTTTATGTGTTGCTTCCTGCAGGCTTTCTGGACAGGCTGGCGTTCCACAAGGCAATGGACCTCATCAGCATTGCGCAGTCAGGAACAGATATCACCAGGTGTGTGTGACAGATCATCTTTGCTTCTGTCATTTAGCTCCCGCGGTACCACTGCTGCCGCCTGGCGGGGGGGCAACTTCTGAGGTTGGCCTGCACAGTTTTGATTAGTACCGCAGTAACACATGATGAATTGACAAAACTCCTATTTTTGGGAATGTCGTATCATCGTTGTATTTTTTAGGTCGATTTTGTCAATTCTCGAAACATGCATATTTTTACTCGATCGGGAGGTTTCCCCGGTCGAAACGGGCTCGCTCGCTCCGCTGCGCGGCTTGAAACCGATAATATAAGCTTTATAAAACACATATCGTGCTTCATACTCCCGCAGCGGACATCTGCCATGTGGTATAAGCAAAAACCTTGTCTGAACCCTAGCCTGTCAATTTGCCAAAAGTGCACGAAAATCGCTGTCGAATCTATAAATATAAAACAATATTTGGCCCTGTCGTATCATCAAGTGCTACTACGGTACTTTGAGCATCAAGCTGCTTACCGCACGTCAAAGCCAAACTCTGCAACGCACAAGAAGCAGCACTCAGCCACAGCAGATTGTGTTTGCTGCGAGTTGTGGCGCTGCTGTGGCACATGCAGTCAGGCTGTGTGTGTGTTGCTGACCACTACTGCTGCTGCTGTTGCCGCTGCTGCTGCTGCTGCAGGGACAACTACCTTGCTGCGTTGGAGGCAGGCATTGCGCTGCCGCAGATGGAGGGGCTAGACGGACTCACAGGTGAGGATGCATAGTTGCAACATTGCACAGTGCCAAGCACCTGCTCGTACCAGGAACAGCGCACGCTGGCCTGCGGCAAAGTGGCAGCACATTACAAGTCCCTGGTCGCTATGTTGCAGATGCTGTAAGACAAGTGTCTCATACACCTGCGCTAGGACTGCATGCTAAGAATAACGCAGTCAATGGCGTGCTGTTTGGTGTCCTGCAGGGACAGCAGGTGGTGGCACGCGTCTCCCTGCCTCCTGCTGTGCCTGTTGCTTTTTTTCAAGCTCCACTGTGGAGGCACTTCAAGTGCCTTACAACAAGGAAAATATGCTGGTATACTTGCTGTACACTGTTTGTGTTTGTGTGTTTCCTGCAGGATCATCTGGTGGCGCCTACCCTGCAGTGCCTGCAGCCAATGGTGGCCCAGCACCTGCAGGAGCTCCAAGGTCACCCCGCACATCTGCTGGGGGCTCCTCATCGCAAGCAGCGGCCAGCAGCGACATGCCGTCACCACGCAACAGGGTGAGCAGAAAGTATGTAAATCATTTCACCAAGAGCCAACAAGCTATTTTGAACTGAACGCCAACAGTAGCAGTAGCCAATTGAAATCTTTGGTTTTAAAAATGACATGCCATCACCACGCAACAGGGTGAGCATGCTGCGCAGCAGGCTCAGCCAGCCTGTATGTAACACTGTTATGCATCTTTCATCTGGAACCGTTCACTTTACAGCCAGCCTGTATGTATGCATCTTTCATCTGGAGCGTAAAAAAACGTTCACTTTACAGCCAGCCTGTATGTATGCATCCCTTCTGCGTGAGCTAGCAGAGGGTGAGTGTGCCGTGCAGCTTGCACAGCCACACTCAGTGACCGTATGTATGCATCCCTTCTGCGTGAGGTAGCAGAGGGTGAGCATGCCGTGCAGCTCGCACAGCCACACTCAGTGACTGTATGTTTGCATCACCACTGCGTCAGCTGGCATAGGGTGAGCATGCCGTACAGCTTGCACAGCCAGCCTGTATTTATGCATCCATTCTGCGTGAACTAGCAGAGGGTGTGCGTGCCGTGCAGCAGGCACAGTCAGACTGTATGTATGCATCATCACTGCGTGCGCTAGCAGAGGGTGAGCGCGTCGCGCAGCAGGCACAGCCAGCCTGTTGGTATGCATTCCTTTTGCATGAGCTAGCACAGGGTGAGCGTGCCGTGCAGCTCGCACAGCCAGCCTGTGTGTATGCATATCGCTTCTGCGTGCGCTAGCAGAGGGTGAGCGTGCCGTGCAGCAGGCACAGCCAGACTGCATGTATGCATCCCTTCTGCGTGAGCTAGCAGAGGGTGACTGTGGTGTGCAGCAGGCACCACCAGGCTCTGTGCATGTATGCATCCTTCTGCTTGAGCTCAGAGGGTGAGCATGCCGTACTGCATGCAGCTCGCACAGCCACACTCAGTGACTTCATGTATGCATCCCTTCTGCGTGAGCTAGCAGAGGGTCAGCATGCCGCGCAGCAGGCACAGCCAGGCTGTATGTATGTCTGCATCTTCAATGCATGAGCTAGCAGTGGGTGAGCGTGCCGTGCAGCTCAGGCACAGCCAGAGTGTATGTATGCATCCTTCTGCGTGAGCTAGCAGAGAGTGAGCATGCCGTGCAGCTCGCACTGCCAGCCTGTACCAGCAAGCTGCATACCTGCAATACAATGCTGGATCAAAGGAACCCGCCCAGACCTCCTGTTGCTCCTCCTGGCGGGCTGCCCCCCTGTTTACATGCGGAATATCCACGTGTAACTAATATGCCATCAGGTTAGTTACATGTGGGCCTATGCAAGCACGATGTCCACGCTGTGCATGTATGCATCCCCACTGCGTGAGCTGGCAGAGCACAGTACATGGCTCCGCATGCGGCGTATGGTTCTCTGGTTGGCAACTGCTCTCCTGCACCATCAAAACCATGACTGAACTCGGCTGTGTGCAAGCTGATGTTGTGCATGCAGTATAGTTGCTGCCTGCAGGGCGCCACACATGTCAAATAGTTCGGCTGCGCCTACAGTATTCAAATGTTTGCAAGTTGATGCTGTGCCTGGTTGCTGCCTACAGGCGCCTCGCCATGGAGCAGCAGATGCCACTTGCTGGTGGGGGCCGCATGAGCCTGAGAGGCAAGAATGTGACTGCCGGCATAATGATTATAATGTCTGCAAGCTGATTTTGTGCCTGGTCGGAGCCTGCAGGCGCCTCCCATGGAGCAGCAGATGCCGACTGGTGGTGGGGGCCGCATGAGCCTGGGGGGCAAGAGCATTACGGCATATGACTTCCTGGATGGAAACCGCTCAGCTGCGCTTTCAAAAACGGGACTGAACTTTGACTGTGTGTGAAGCTGATGCTGTGCATGCTGTGCCGGTTCCTTACTGCCTGCAGGCGCCTCCCATGGAGCAGCAGATGTCTGCTGCTGCTGGCCGCATGAGCCTGGGAGGCAAGAGCATCAAGACTGCTCACCTGGGCCTCACTGAACCTTGACTGTTTGCAAGCTGATGCTGTGCCATGTCGCTGCCTGCAGGCGCCTCCCATGGAGCAGCAGATGCCGGCTGCTGGCCGCATGAGCCTGGGAGGCAAGAGCATCAAGAAGCCTGTGCCGTCAAAAACTTGACTGTGTGCAACCTGATGCTGTGCCGTGTCGCTGCCTGCAGGCGTCTCCTAGCAGCAGGCACCGGCTGCTGGGGGCGGCCGCATGAGCCTGGGGGGCAAGAATGTGACTGCAGGCATAGTATTCATTAGAATGTTCGCAAACTGATGCTGTGCCTGGTTGCTGCCTGCAGGCGCCTCCTATGGAGCAGCAGATGCCTGCTGGGGCCGGCCGCATGAGCCTGGGAGGCAAGAGCATCACGGCATATGATTTTGTGGATGGAAACTGCTCACCTGCGTCATCAAAACTTGACTGAACTTCGACGTCGTGCAAGCTGATGCTGTGCATGCTGTGCCGGGTCACTGCCTGCAGGCGCCTCCCATGGAGCAGCAGATGCCTGCTGGTGGCGGCCACATGAGCCTGGGAGGCAAGAATGTGACTGCAGGCACAGTAAATAGACTGTCTGCAAGCTGATGCTGTGCCGCGTGAATGCCTGCAGGCGCCTCCCACGGAGCAGCAGATGCCATGATTTGACTGCGCCTACAATATTCGATTGTTGGAAAGCTGATGCTGTGCATGCTGTGCCTGGTCGCTGCCTGCAGGCGCCTCCCATGGAGCAGCAGATGCCGGCTGCTGGCCGCATGAGCCTGGGAGGCAAGAGCATCAAGAAGGCAGTGCCTGCTAAGCTTGTGACGTCCATCATTGACGGCCTGAAGCAGATCTACTTCAACAAGGTGCGGCCAGCCAAGTGCTGGGTGTGTTGAAACTGAAGATACCTGGATATTTTGAAATTGTGTTTGCACGGTCTTGAGCGCTGAATCATGTGGCAGGCAGACAATGCACGTGCACTGTCTTTGCCATCATTGACGGCCTTAAGCAGATCTACCTCAACAAGGTGACTGCAGCCATGCAGCTGCCGCGCCTGCCTCAGGTCAGAAGTGTGGGGTGCTATGAAGCTGGAATTCCCGGAAACCTCGAATCACTTCTGCACCATGATGAGCTGTAGCAATGGGAAGGGGTGGCAGGCAGCAGGATGCCGTGCACTGCTTTCAAAACCTGTTTCACCCTTGCATGCTGGCCACACTGCGGCGCCTGCCGCCATGCAGCTGCCGGGCCTGCATGATTAGACGTGCGGGGTTTCTTGCCTTGCGCTGCCTTCAACACGTATCTGACCCTTCCATGTTGGATGCAGGTTCGTCCGCTGGAGGATGCGTTCAAGTTTGGGTCCTTTTTCAGCCCTCTGCTGCATGAGAGCGACTTTGAGGCCAAGCCCTCCGTGCTGCTGCTGGGGCAGTACTCCACGGGTGAGCGACGGCAGCAGTAGTAGAAGCTCACACAAAACTAATATGCTGCGAACAACAGCTGCTTGCATGCTCTTGTAGTGCTGCAAGCACCGCTGCTGCTGGGGCAGTACTCCACGGGTGAGCGACGGCAAAGGGCCTCATAACATCTTTCTTTGAAGGGTGTGATGCGTTTGGTGCACAGCACCGCAGTACAATCAGGACCTGTGTGACCCCCTGAAACACCCTCCTTCCCCCTTGAGAAGAAGCTCAGCAACATAGATGCGGTGAACAACAGCTGCTTGCATGCTCTTGTAGTGCTGCAAGCACCGCTGCTGCTGGGGCAGTACTCCAC
>CADDIJ020001126.1:0-14607 GCA_902809745.2 Tetradesmus lagerheimii | reverse complement strand
TAATAATAATAATAATAATCAATCCTTGTAAGCCATACCTTTCGGCATCGGCAACCGCGCCTCACCCACTGGGGAGGCGGAAAGCAGACTGATTATTCTCTCTATTTCCGGTGTAAGATAGACCACCCAGACCCTTACACCCCTTACTATGCAGCATGTGGGAATCACCCCATACGGTGGACTGCATATCTAGCAGGGCTGGTGTGTATATAGCCAGCAATCGACGGAGTCCTGCAGAGAGTGGCGTCGTTCCATGTCATGTACGACCAGGTATGGCTTGATTTGGTAATTTGATTATGATGATGTGCGACCAGGTAACATGTTAGATGACAAATGGACTTGTCGACCAGGAAGCACCAAACCAAGCATGCAGCATCTGAGCGCTGGCCTAGCGACATCGTGTTGCCAAACATCACGTACTTCATGCTGCAGCTTATCCTACATGGGTCAACTCCTGCTCCAAGACCGAGCGGTCCTGGCATTGACTGGCAGCAGCTGTGCGCTGCTGCAGCACAGACTGTGGCAGCCCAGCGCCAAAGGCCACATTGAGGATGTGCGTCTCATGGCCTACCTGTGCTGCAGCTTGCATGCGCTCTGCTGCTGTCACCTGCGCAAGCATGATGCACATCATGATCCCCACTCAAAGCACAAGACATTTGCATGCACATCGCAGGGTCCAGCTGAAGCAGAAGCGACAGTACCATGACGATTTGCACCAGCTGCAGGAATGATGACAAACTTATCATTGCACATGCACCAATAACCAGCTTGCAGGATCAAGGGTTGCTGCATTGTTTGTGTGCTCTATCCACTGCGTGCCACACAAGCTGCACAGCGGTGTGCTGACGGTGCAGCCAGGCGCACCTGGTGGTGGTCCAGCACCTGCAGGCTGGGCATAGCATGGATGAGCAGCAGCCGGTAGTCCGGCTCCTCACAGCAGGGGTTGCCCTGCAGGAAGATGAAGACACAAACATGCTTCACGCTGTGTCAACGCGGCGATGGCAGGGCCCCTTGTGTTGCGCGTGCTGGAATCCAGATACACGTTGGTGCTCAAATGTTTTGGGAGTGTGCATGGAGGTCTGCTGCTGCAGGAAGCAACCGCCAGAGACAGTCCTGCACACCAGCTGCCAGGCATTCAAGATGCGCTACTCCAGACTGCTGCTACGCAACAAAGCAAAAGCCGCTGCTCCTGAGTTGGTGCCCCACCTGCAGGTTGAGCTGCTGCAGGAAGCGCAGGCGTGCCAGGCCCTGCAGCAGCTTGCGCAGGTCACGCAGCTGGTTGTGGCTCAGGTCCAGGTCAGTGAGGAACTTGAGTCGCAGCAGGCTGCCCTTGAGCGTGCAGATGCAGTTGTTCTGCAGGAAGCAACATAGCGTCGGGGTATGCGACAAGGTTACAAGCAGTAGTGCAGCCGCATTGGTGCAACTGGGATGGGTACTGCCCAGCTATAGTATCCTAAAGCTGTGGTCGTCAGCAACCTGGGCGCTGTGTTTGCTTTCGCTGTGCTGGTTGCGGCCGTTACTCCTTGAGCATCATCATCATCATGCGTGACCTTTGTGCTTGCACCAGGGTACTACCAGGCCCAGTGTTCAAGCATGTTGCTGGTAGCCTGTGCGGAACACAGCAGTAGCTGCATCTGTCTGCCTGCGACATGCGTACCGTGGGTGCTGGCAGCCACTCACATGTGCATAGAGCTGTTTGACACGTACATTGCTGTCCAGTCCTGTAATTGCTGCAAGCTTGTTGTCATTCACCCACAGCACTTCCAGGTTTGTAAGGCGCTCAAATCCGGCCAGCTGCTCAATGCCCTTGCTGCCCAAGTACAGCTCTGTACAGTCTGAGAGCATCCAGCCGCATACAAAGAAACAAGAATTGATGTAATCGTAAATAGCTCAGGTGCTCTATCATCAGCATGCCATGCACTGAACCTCAGTGCATTGACAGGAAGGCTGTTGAAGAAGCGTGCAGCTGCTGCTCTCTCAGTACTGGTGTTGGTGTGCACTGCACCCTACCTTTTACGTGCTTGGCGTTTTCACCATGGCCCACCACTTCTTTCAGAGGCTGTGCAACCACTTGCATCTGCTTGAGCTGTGTCATTTGCTCTCTGAGCTGGAGCCAGCTGGAGCACAGGCTGGCTCCAGCTCTGGACGTCCAACAGGACGCGCCTGCTCCCTGACTTCAAGTTGGTCCCAGAAACTTCTGGGACTGAAGGGGGTCAGAACTTCACTTCACTGTATACACACACTATGTTTATTGTATATACGATGTTTTCAATTGCGGAGGGCTTTGTCATACGCTGGGGTGAAGCCAGAAGCAGCAAGCAGGAACCGTACTAGTACAGTGCTGTGCGGGTGCCACCTTGACACTTAACAACATATGGTCTGCTCACAAAGCATTCTGCGAACCTTAGCTTCTCACCTCAAGCAGTGTTGCAGCTGCTGGGGTTTGTCGTCAGTGTTACTGACAGCATTCGTATTGGAGGGTCGCTCTTTAACTGACAGCCCTTCAAGAATATATAGCATCTTTTGAATGGCGTCCAACCCCCTCCATTAGGTTACTCACGTCAGCCCAGTGGTCAGAGTTCGTTGTCAACGATTTTCTCTTCTTGAAGGCGTTCCTCTAGCGGCATCGCTTGCAGCACGCACATCATGAGTGAACGGGCATCCAACCAGCTTGTAATGGCAGCGGTTATGCTGATGTTCGGCCTGTTGGTGACTGGCGTGACGTCTGCTGCCGTGCCAAACGCTCAAGTTTTGGTCGCAGCAGACGTGTTGGAGCCTACGCCTCTTGGACCATGGTATGAAGGTACAGCAAGCTTTTTCGGTGGCCCGCAGGTGAGTGTGCGTGTGGCATAACGTCAGCACAGCGTAGCGACTGTGCTGCTGCAGCAGCAGCAGCTGCAGGAGGTTCATACAGCACATGGTTTGCCTGCTGGGCCAAACTTGAGGTTCAATAATTGACCACCGCCGCTGGTGCAACATGCAGGCAACGGCAACAGATACTTTCAAGGTGACCATCGACTCCGGCTCATGCGGTAAGCAGGTGCAAACTGCCACTGCAAGCTCCAACTCGCACCTTGGTTAGACAACCAATCACCCACTGCTTGGTTTTGCAGGCTATGGTGACCTGGATCCAAAGATGTGGCCCTTCTACAATGGTGAGCTCTGCAGCTTACAAGCATGAATGCTGTGCGTAAGCAGACCTTGCCGGGCATGCCCCATCAGTGTTCCTGCAACCCTGCAGCCAGTTGCGCTGCTGCTGCTACTCGAGCTACACTTGGCTGCCCTATTCTGACAGAGGTCTGCTGTTCTGTGTTTTCTGAATTTGTTGTGCAGTTGTGGGATTCAACCCTAACAACGAGCTGATCAAGGTGAATATTGATGGGCAAGCATACACCTGTGCACAGGATCATGCCCACACCACTAATGAAGCGTGCAGACAAAAGCAGCATAAGCCTGCACACAAGTCGAGCAGCCTTATCGTCTGCAGGAGCTGTCATGCTGTCCTGCAAGGAACGCTGGTCGGCATGGTCTTGCACCCACGTGTCGCTTGCAGCTGTTCCTGCAAGCACCCGCTTGCTGTGTGTCAAGCTCCACCATGGTGTTTCTAGCAGAACATGTTCCTGCAGGCTGCTGTCATGAACGCAACACATGTCTTGCTTAATCTGTATTGATTTGCAAGGTCCGTAGGGCATGTTCCTGCAAGCAACCGTCCCCACCAGCATTGTCTCAGCATCCCCCTTGTGCTGTTGCTCTGCTGGCTGCATGCAGGCCCGCCCCCAGAGTGCATGTGGCTCGTGCCTGGAGATCGAGTGCACAGGAACACGCTGCACCAAAAACGTGACAACACTGCCCGTGGTGATCACCGACTTGTGCAACTGGGACTGCAATGCAACCAACATCAACATGCATGTCTTCGCCTTTGAGCAGTTGGCGCCCCTGAAGTATGGCAGGACCAGCATCCGCTACAGGTGCGCAGCAGATTGGAAGACAACCGCACCCCCGGCGCCGTGCCCAGCCTGGTAACATGCCACAAGCAGCATGCATGCATGTTGTTGCACACGGGGTCAGTGTCTTGTGGTACAGGACAGCAGCAAGAACAAATCACATAGCGCATGAAAGTACCCTGTCTGCAAGAGGTTTGCAATGCATGCTGTACATGCGTGCAGGCAAACCTACATCTGCCTCCCGGTTAACCTGCACCTGCTGCTGCCACCCTGCAGGCTGGTGACCTGCACTCCTGCAGACCCCATCATTGTGCACATCCAGGACTACCGCGTCACTCTGGGCGGCTGGCTGAGGCTGGCCTTCAAGAACGTGGCGGGGGATGCTGCACTCACAGCAGTGGAGCTAGCGGCTGCAGGCAGCGACTTCAGGGCACCTGTAGGTGCTTGCAGGACATGCACGCCAGTTGCGCTGAATGACTGCTTGCAACATAGGATATGTCAGCCATGCCACGCAGATCATGCCAGCTGTAACAGGCCAATCTGGTTGTCTTGCTCATGCTGCTGGATTGCAGGCACGCACAGTGAACGCCAGCTCGCCGTGGATCGCCATGGACAACACATTTGGAGCTGTGTGGGAAGCAAACAACTTCCCAGAGCCGCCTCTTGTCCTGCGTGTCACCAACAGTGTTGGTGAGAAGGTGGGCATCATCTAGATTCGTTGTTATACCTGCTGTACGGTCCTGTTTGCGTGTCCGTTGCGGAGCCTGTCTTCTGGGATCTTGCCGGCACACTCGTCAGGGGTCTGATGGATGTCAACTAACACAGTGGTTACAACAGCTACTGCATGGCAGCTACACAGCCTGTTGGCATCAAACCTGCTGTTCACTGATTCAGGATCAACGCTGTGCTACTGCTAACCATGCTGTTTTGTGTGCAGGTTGTAATCAAGAACGCCATTGCTGTGGCTGGCATTGTCGGTGACATCGAGACCACTCCACAGTTCCCCGTCACCAACTACAAGATTGCACGAGGAATCAACCCCAACGATACTATCAGTGCCATCTTCAACTGCACACGAAACGGCACACGAGGAAACAGGACAACTCGCATCAGGAATCCTAGGACCAACAGGACAGCCCTTGCAATGCGCCCAGAAGCGGCCCCAGGGCGCAGGGACGTCGTGAAAGCAGTCAGTGAGAGGGCCGGGCGCCTCGTTGGAGTTGGCCTGGCACTGCCACAGGGGCCGCAGCGAGAGTTTGCAGGCCGCCGTTACAGTCAGCAGGTGAGATAAAGCACGCAACAGTGCTGCTGCTGCTGTGTTTGTAAGTGCCAGGCATTGTATGCATAGAGGCAATCACTGACTGTGCTATGTAGTTTATACATCAACTGGACTTGCTTTTTGGCAGGCAGACAGCTGAACGTCGCATGCACTGCTGCTGCCGCCGCTGCTGCCGTCGACAATCGTCACACCCCACCAGCTTGAGCGTGCCGGCAAGCGACCTGTCAGCACCACCACCAGCACAACCGCGGCCACGCGTGCTGCTTCAACAACTGCAAGGCCAGCAACGGCCGCCAAGGCAGTGCGTACCGCGGCCCGCAAAGCACCCACCACAATCACCAAAGCAGCGCCCTTGCTAAGCAGCCCGGTCAAAACCCCTGGAGCCAGGCGTATGATGGGTGTGTGAAGAATGATTCTGTATGCAGTAATGGTGATACGTTTGCCTGCTGTTACCTATTATTCAAATGACATGCAACTTGGTTGCATTCTAAATGACGCCTCTAAACCCAATGTTTGCCAGATTGCTAGTCAGGACAGTCCTTTGCTTGTTAGGTTAGCTGACTGTGGAGAGTGTTTTGCGTGCTATGACTCATCCAAGGCCATGCTTAGATGCCTGTGCACAGTATGTCTGTGTACAAACAGTTTTGGTGTGCTTATTTGTGGTATAGGATCAGTACATACATGCAGCTCTTCTTTGTAGCTGTGTGTTTTGCGGCAGCATCCTGCCCCAGAATAGCTGTGCAGTTCTAGCCCAACAACCAGCGTAGTGTGTTCTGAGCAGGCGGATCATTGCTTTTGTTTTGTGACCGTCACGTTTGTGACCGTCACGTGGTACGGTACCAGTGGTGACGCAGTTCCCTGATGCTTGCAGAGCAGCTGACTCTGCTGCAATGCAGAACAAGTACTTATAGGCAGGCGCGCAGCCTGGAATCTTGAAAAAAACATGTGATGTGCAACGTGCCCCGTATTACTGGATGGACAGCATCCATGCTGTTTGGCCACGCATGTGATCCCTTTTATCCGTGGTGCTGCACACTGTGATGATCTGGCAGATGCTCCAGGTTGCTGCAAATGCAAACTGGGGCTGTGCAGCTGTTATAGTTAGGGCCAACGTGCATGTTTTCTGTGGAGAGGTCTGTGTTGATGATGGGCATATCCTGACAGGGTTCACATACACTTACATATCTTCAGTGGCACTGTATGCATGCTAGGAAAGGGTTCACGTACCTATATATGTGTGCATGCACTTTATACAGCAAGGGGTTCAGAGCAGGGACTGTACTACTATCATGCTGACTTTGCTGCTGCTAGCACAATGATGCTGTGCTGTACATAGCAAAGCATCTGTGCTTCGTTGGTAAAAGGGATGACGTCCCTTGGCCAGTACTAGGGACTTCAAGTCCAATCAAGAAGGCATGCCTGGACTTGGGCTGTTTGTGTTGCTGCTGCGCACGTACAAGTGTTGCCTGCAGCGTACCACCAACATCATGCGTATGACATGATGCCATACGTACCATGGCATGATGTCCACCAGGTGCTGCACCATGCCACGGAGTGTTATTGATGCTATGTGTCATATTTTTGTTCTGCGATTGTAGACACTATGCTACACGTGTTGCAACGTGCACATTTTTCTCATGGTGACGATGGCTAGCTGCCAGTGGGCAAGAACCCTCTGAGGCCAGGCTCAGCCGGCAGGCTGCTGAATGAGAGCCAGTCACTGGTACTCATGTTGGTGCCCAGTGTACAGCCTTTGACGGTGAAACCGGACGGTCCTGGCATCACAAACCAACGATTGCTCTGACCTATCTTTTCCAAAGAGGTATCTATCTTTACCTCAGACGTAACCAAATGGTCGGTGTTGCACCTGCCGGCTCAAGTAAAGTGAAGTACAGCTGCAGAATGTGACACCATCCAATTCATTACACCGACTATCCATGCCGGGCATCTGGTCAACACCGGGTGTACAATGGTACTGAGGAACGGCAATGCCCCAGTGTCAGGTGGGCCGCCACTGTGTGGCTCGCACACAGTCACTGTATACGGGCCCCGGGCCGGGCCGTACTGCACATCATGTGCAATTTAGTAAATTGCACAGTGTAGACCACACTGCAGCAGCGCTGCAACTTGCAGCAAGTTGCGGCGGCCGCAGTGCCTGCTCATGCCATGTTGAACATCTGCCTAAATTCACGCCATGGTGCACCGTGCAGCACTATGGCATACAAATGAACTCTTGTTTACAGCTGTAGCTGGTGCTGCGGAAGCACATCTGTGCCTGCGATGGCAGCACTGCCACGGCATGCATATGCCGCGCGCGCTGGCGTCCTCAGGCCAGCGCGCAGCATCAACACGGCTGCCGCAGGCTATGGCAAGCGGTGATCATACCAGATGACCGTATTTGATATGATTTCATATGCTCCTATAGCAACACCATTAAATTTCGAGCATACAAAGCCCGGTGAACATGTAATGCCACCCAACAAAGCGCCCCAGCCCCTGCGTGCTGTGCACAACAGCTGGCAGCAACAGCAGCAACATCCTGCGAATGCAGCACATACTGTGTTGCACCTAGTACACCTCAATGACATCAAGCACCGACGGCTGCAACAACCGCTTGCTGCTGCTCAGCTGCTGCCTGCGCTTCGCTGCTGCTACCTATACTACCAGCCTGCTCATCTTTTACTGCTGCTGCTGTATCTGCACTGCCAGCTGCTCCTGCAGCCAACTCATCTCCACACCCGCAGCAGCCCCCTTGCAGCAGCTCCTGCTGCCGCCGCTGCTGCTCTGCTGCTACTGCTGCCACTGCATCCGCTTGATGCTGCTGCTGCTCCCGCTTCTTTTCCTTGCGGTTGGGCAAGCCACCGCGCCGCCGCTTATCCTCACCCCGCGCTCGATCCCCCGGCTGTGCCAGCACACCGGGCAGCGCATCAAAGCACGGGTGCAGCACGCCATTGCCTAGTATCAGCGCAGCTTCCTGCGAGCTGCGGGGTGGCGCATCTAAGATCTCGTCAGGGATCTGTGGTAGGGTTTTGTCCATGAGGTCCGTGAAGCTGCTTAAACCGCCTGCTTTGAGTGCGCCATCGACTGCGCTCTTCCACTTCTTGCCGCCTCTGTCGCCATGGAACAGGTTGAGGATGGGGCGCACCATAACGCGGATGTTGGGATCGTGATAGCCGTCGTCCTTCACCTGCCACCTGCAGCCACACGGAGAAAAAGGCATTGAGAGGGGTGTCAGCCATGCTTATGTTGTGCCGGTCTGCAGCACGCTGAACGCAGCAGGACACAGGGGAGCTGTGGAAGTGCTACTGCTGCTGCAACATTGATTGACCAAGCATCTACAATGCCTACCCTGCTGACTAAGACAGAATCAACACACATGTGACAGCTGCAACCACCCGCTGCAAGCATAGTGCCGTCGCATGCCACCCTGCACAAAGCACTGCCGCCATCCCCCTAGTCAGCTCAACAGCAGCTGCCACGCACCTGCCAATGATGCCGTCAGCATACTTGCAGTAGTCCGCAATCACTTGCCGCCTGCTGACCGCTGGGTTGCTGGCAGCGCCAAACACTGACACGTCAGCGTCACTCAGCACGCCCCAGGGGTTGTTGTAGCCCGCGCGCCCCACCATCACACCATCTATGGCGCCAGGCCCCAACACAGGATGCTGCGCAGATGCATCTAAGTTGACAGCTGCGTTCACCGCATAGCTGCTCAGCACGCCGCCATTCAGCTGGAAGGAGAGATGTGGGAAGTCCCGCTTCAGCGCCCAGACCCAGTCGGGGCGCAGGGGCGGCACGCTGCGGTTTTGCGATGGGCTTAAACCGCGCAGCAGGCACTTGCGCGAGTGGATGATGAAGCGGCTGACCCCTCCGCGTGTTGATACTACGCGGACGAAGTCAGCAAGCTGCTCGTAGCTGTCATCTTCGTCCACTCCTAATCTGCACTTGACGCTGACTGGTGTGTTGGGCCCCAACCCCTGCTGGATTGCGGCCATGCAGTCTGCTACTAGCTCCGGCTGCAGCATGAGAGCTGCGCCAAAGCAGCCTGCTCCTGCAACCCTATCGCTGGGGCAGCCGCAGTTGAGGTTGATTTCGTCGTAGCCGTACGTTGCTGCTACCTTTGCTGCTTGCAGGAGCAGCTGGGGGTCACTGCCGCCCAGCTGCAGCACAATGGGGTGCTGCTCTGGGGGAAACCACAAGTGCTTGTCTAGCAGAGGAGTGTGCAGGATGGTCTTGTCGACCACCATTTCTGTCCACAGCCAGGTGTGCTTGCTCAGCAGGCGTGCAAGCTGGCGGTAGTGCACGTCTGTCCACTCCATCCTGCAGAAAGCCAGCAGTACTGTAAGGCAGTGCTTGTAACACATGAGGCTCAACAAGGCTTGCAGTCTGTTGTCTGCAAAACCACACCAGCAAATTTGCAATAGCGGTCTAGCACTGACACCAGCACCAGCACCAGCAGCACCTGACATGCTGCTGTGATGGTGAACTGCTAGGCCCGCAAATCATTCGGCTGGCTTGTCTATCAACTGCTGCATGCATTGCTGGTGGCACGCAGGCACATGCACAAGGCAGTAGAGGAACGAAAAGTGGTGGGCGCGATTCTGTGCTACTGCTGCTGAGCAGCAACATGTGGAGCGCTTACATGGGTGCGATGCTAAGCAACGGCCTTCCATGTTTTCCGTAATCAACACGGCCAGAGGTCGAGGGCTGGCTGCCTTCACAATCCATGCTGCTGGTGGCCATCGCCCTGAAAGCTCCTATGCGCCTGCTAAAGAGCTGCACCGGCCTCCTTGAACTGCAACCAAACACGTGTCTGTCTAATCGTAGCATGCGAACAGCATACTGCATGTGCTCCCGAAGTGACTGTGCTCAGGCAGGCGCTCTGGCAGCAGCAGCGACAAGGTAGGCTCGACAATGTTTCTAGAGCAGTTACACGAACACATCAACAGGATTCAGGGACAGAGAGCGTGCCACAAGTGTCCAGTGCGTAGTAGTTCCACCTGGGCCGTAACTGCCAGGGTCCAGGTCACAAGTAGCTGTCTGGGCCCCAGACTCTGGGGGGGGGGGGCGATGGCGTTGATGCTATGGCTTGATCTGGTAATTTGATGATGATGATGATGACAAGTAGCTGTCTGACATCGTCATGACACTACTGCACCCCAGGCCATGCATAGCTGCAATCACTGCCAAGGCCTTCAATTCCCAGCACAGCATAGTGCAGCTACCGGGCGCCAACTCTGCAGCAAATCGTCGAGCTGCTTGCTGCCCCTCACCGCATATCCTCCGCCCTGCCGATATGCAGACCATGCTGGTGCCTGTCATCAGGACGGCAGCAGCTACTGCCTGTCATCACAAGCCACAACACTGCTACTGCTTCCTCCTCCTCATCATCATGTTACCCATTAAGCCATAGCATCAACGCCATCGGCCCCGCGCCCCTCAGGAGCGGAAGAAAGAGGGAGCACTGCTC
The DNA here is from genome assembly GCA_902809745.2 of Tetradesmus lagerheimii. Classification (NCBI taxonomy): domain Eukaryota; kingdom Viridiplantae; phylum Chlorophyta; class Chlorophyceae; order Sphaeropleales; family Scenedesmaceae; genus Tetradesmus; species Tetradesmus lagerheimii. Next base: position 3,914 of record CADDIJ020001126.1, on the reverse strand, counting down.
CATTGTGTTTGCAATTATTACGCACATCCCAAGCTTGGACAAGATACTCAGCAATGCTCCTAGATATCACTCGGCACACCCCCCTACTACCCCAAATATCATCAGAAACAAAACGCAACAACTTGGTGGATGCATCAGTCAACGACAACACATTGCGCAATTTTTCAGCGCCGCCAGCAACATCACGCAAAACAGACCGAATTTCATCAAGCATAGTATCCCTCTGAGCAGAAGTAGCGGGACAATCAAACATCAGATGTGACAAAGACTCAACACCCTGACCACAAGCAGGACATGCTGTGTTAGAATCAGCTCTGCTGCCACCATAACGACTGGTACGCTCATGCACGCAAAGACAGCCCATTCGAACACGCATCAGCAACTCAATACCACGCGTTGGCGCACCAGAACACAAAAAGGGCCTAGCCCTTTTAAAACGCATGGTATCAGCATGTGTAGGGTGCACATGCGTGATGTAACGGCTCAAAGTAGAGTGCTGCAGTGATTCACAAACAATTCTGTCTGCATGCAGCTTCCTGACCTGACGGTTGATGTGATTCTTGCACGCATTAGCTCGATCAGCCGCCGCCTCAACATCCACACCATACTTGCAAAGCAAACTCTGCACATACTTATGCCAAGGTGTCACCGCAACAGCACCACTAGGGCGCTTCCACTCAGCTGAAAACACCTGATGTGGCAACCGACAGTTCTGCATACGCTGAACCCTAAAGTAATACTCCATCGCCCTCTGATGAAGCCACATGTGCAATGGCTTCACACCCCATTCAGCCAGAACAAGTGAAGTGCAAGGGCGCTCCTTGCCACAACGCATTGAGCACTTGATGATGTCAGTCTGCACTTTGTCAATCTGTTGCAGTTGCCTTGCAGTTGACGGAAACCAGACCTCACTGCCATATTCAACAATCGGGCGAACGCATGTAAGCAGAATGATACGCTTTACTTCCACGCTGATGAGCCGGCTCTTCCAAACTGGCATGAGCCCACCCTTCACACGATGCACTTTTGCCAACATCTTCTCAAAGTGCGTATTCCAGTTGCAGGCATTGTTGAACCACAGGCCAAGGTAGCAGTACTCTGATACAACAGGCACAGGCACACCGTTCCAAACGATGCCAGAATCAGCCAACTGGCTGGGCTGTCTAGCTGGTGAGACATGCATGACAGCAGACTTCAAGCTATTCAGCTTGAACCGCCACTTACAACTGTATTCATAAACTGTTGCAGCCACAGCCTGAACCTCAGCCAGAGATCCGCACACAGCAACAAAGTCATCAGCCTGCATGGCTGCCACAACCTGACCAGCAGGTTCGTCACAAGGGCCCATAAGGGTGATTCCAGGGTGCTTTGCATGCACCTCATGCAGCAGATCATCAATGAAGTACAGGTACAGTGTGGGGGAAATAACATCGCCCTCATGCAAACCAAGGTCACATGTGAAGCTCTCAGTGACATGACCTTCGTGAGACACCACACGGCGCGCACCCTGATACAAGTTGTAGAGTACACGGAACATCTTTCCACGCACACCCTTGTCCCACAGCTTTTGAAAGAGCCCATCAAGCCACACTGTTGGGAAAGCCTTATAGGTGTCAACAAACAGCACATAAGAATCCTTCCCCTCAGCTTTCCTCCCACCCAACACCTCACTGAGCACACTCTGGTGGTCAGCACAGCTGCGCTTGGGACGAAAGCCGTTCTGGCTCTCGTGCTACTGCTTCCTCTCAACTGAACTTCTTGCGGCGCCCCGCTGCTGTTGCAGTGCTCCCCAGCTTGAAGTGCAGGCCATGCGCGTGCTTGCCTGGCAGCAGCCTGGGCTTGACGCGCCTCAGCGCGTGCCGCACGTTGCGCATCCAGGCAGGCTCCTTCACCTAAGGCAGGACACATCAACAGCAGGTACCAGCAGCAGCAGCAGCAGCAGTGAAGGTCAGGTTGCCTCTCTGCCTGCAGCTGGTGACGTGAAGGGTCGCCAACAAGTCTGGCAGGGTGCCAGGTAATGCACACCACTGCGCTGCTGCTGTTCACAACACTGGTACTCCAAGCAATGCAATTGTACCCGCAGCTGCTCAATAGGTGAGCCGCATCATGGCTGTAGTACAGCCATGAGCGCCGCTGGCTGCTGTCGTCATGGCCATGCATACTGCCTTTGCTGGGCCGTGCACATGCACCATTCGTCAGAATGCACAGAATGCAGTGTTACCCCCGCTCAAGGACAAATGCACGCAGCAGCGCCGCACCTTGATCAGCCGCATGTACACCATCAGCAGCAGCGCCAGCGCCACAACGCCAATGCTGAGCAGGTAGAAGTAGGCGTAGCCAAACTTCCAGTGCAGCTCAGGCAGGTCGTCAAAGCTGACGCGACACGGGGTGGCGTGGCGGCAGCAGCAACGGCGACAGCAGCGGCGGCAGCAGCAGCAGCGGTGGCAGCAGCAGCGCCCGCAGTAGCAGGACATGAAGGAAGGCAGCAATGTGTCAGATACCATCAGCGCAGGCAAAACACACAGGCGGATTGGCTGCATAGACAAGCTGACTTGTTGCAGATAAATGTGCTTCAAGCAGATGCAGCACAGATATAAGTGCGGCCATGTGGTGTGCTGTTGACTAAATGGAATCAGCCGTGCATGCCGATGCTTGCAGACTCCTTGCAGCTTGATTTGACATGCATGCCGTGTGCAGTGCTGAGCGCTGCCAGGTACTCACTTCATGCCGTAGATGCCTGGCAATGACGCCGCACCACACAGCAATAGCCAGAGCAGAGCAGGCAGCAGCAGCGTCTTAGTTGCAGCAGCGCTGACGACAGCATACCAGACTTGCCACCACAGGCATCTCTGTGATCATGCAGGTGCAGCACCTACACGTCAAACTGCACCCTGCACTGCCCCACATGCTTACAGTGAAACTTTCAAAACACTGCCAACACCTAAAACCCATGCACGCAGCTGCATGTAGCCAACCAGTTGAGGCACACGCGTGTAAGATGTACGCCACACCTACGATCCATGTCAGTGGCAGGACGACTGTCCCCAGCAGCGCCAGCGAGAGGTACGGCAGCATATGCTGGTATGCATACCAGGCACGCGGTGATAGGCATCTACCTGAGCGTGCAGCTGCAGCACCTACATGTGCAACTACATCAATCCTAAACTCCAAACCTAAACCCTGAACCTCACACACCTGCGATCCACGTCAGTGGCAGGAAGACTGTTCCCAGCAGTGCCAGCGTGAGGCACGACAGCATACCAGGCATGCTGTGATGGGCATGAACTTGAGCGTGCAGATGCAGCACCTACATATGTAACTACATCAACCCTAAACCCCACGCCTAATCCCTGATCCACAACACACCTGCGATCCACGTCAGCGGCAGGAAGACTGTCCCCAGCAGTGCCAGCGTGAGGTTTGCGTTGTTGTTGGCGTGGCCCACGGTCGTCACCACCAGCTCGTTCAGGTGCGCCACATGGTCGGTCATGGCTGACAGGTCGCCAGTCACAGCGACAGCCTGCGCCAGACAGTAGGGTTAGGTGAGCATACAAAAGAATCATGATTTAGATGCTTCACAAAACGGCTGATGCCTGGTAGATGGTGTCGAAATGGTAGCAGGAGTTGCTGCATGGTCAGTCATGGCTGACAGGTCGCCAGTCACAGCAACAGCCTGGAAAGCAGTACACCAAGTCACCAGAACAAGAGCCTCAGTAGCTATGTTGATGCAGCACAGGTCACAGGTCACCAGTCACAGCGACAGCCTGCTCCAGGGAATACCATAGAAAGACATGAGATCATAGGCTACTCTTTGACAAAAGCAGCGTGACTGGAGGATGGTTTGGAGTTTGTAGCAGGAGTTGCCGCATGGTCGGTCGTGGCTGACAGGTCGCCGGTCACAGCAACAGCCTGCA